>VZRH01004816.1:206550-220047 GCA_013397555.1 Urocynchramus pylzowi | reverse complement strand
AAAAAAAAAAAGAAGGAGAAAAACCAACAAAAAGGCAGGAATGGCAGCTCAGGTAAAACTTCAACACCATTGAAGTCTCTTTGTGGTCCAGGACTCATCTGTATCTTATAATTTCTTTTATTCCTCTCAGCTTGGCCCGTAGCTGGCTGCTCAGCTCAGGAGCAGCAGTGCAAGTCAACATGGACAGGGAGACCTGGTAAGAAGCTGGGGACATAGCACAGACTATTTTTTTGCTTGACTGAAGAACTCATAGCTAGATGTGATTGGGAAAGGATGCTCTGGATTTTCACCCAAAAAGATATATTTCTTTATTTTAATTTGACTAAAGGCTGGCTGAAAACGAAGAACAAGACCACAAGCCCAAGTGACCCAGCAGAAAGCATCCACGTGTGCATGTTAGATGTGAGCAACTGGAACGGGTGCACATGAAGTGCCCCTTGGCTTATGCTAAACTTGACAGTGCAGTGCTGCATCCTGAGACTGCAGAACAAGTGATGTGGTTACATGAGTGAGCAAGTGGTGTGGTTACCTGCACCAAGGTCTGCAAAGAGATTCAGAGGATGCTGCTGCCTCAGCCCCCGGGAGCACGGCTCTGTGCTGCCAGTGCTCTTGCCGCTGGGAAGATATTTCTTGGGAAACTGGGTTTGGGGACCTGGAAGCACTGTCACTGGTGAGATCCGCACCCAACGCCTTGGGAGCCACTGGGTGGCGTATGAACGCTGGCATACGTAAAGGAGCAGGATCCATGGAAAAAAAAAGCCAAACAAACCACAAAGCAGAAATATACATAGATAATTAATCGGGCTCTCTTTGGACCGGTGCGAGAGCAAGGGAAACCAACCTGGCGTACATTAGGAAAGTGGTTACACGTCATGCTTCCTTTAACAAATAAAAGTCCAGATGATCAAGTATCAAAGAGTAAAGTTCAGAGGCTGTAAAAGCAATCAGCTAATGAAACACCGCACCACAGCTTTGTCTTTGCCGGTGCAGGGCATGAACAGGGGACTGCAGGGGTAATTGTGAAGCCCTTTGGCAAACAGCTGCCCAAAATCATTCCTGGTGCTTAAATACCTGCTGGCAATGGCCAGTTGTTTGTGCCTTGCTCAGCTGGGCACTGGTGATGCCACAGCCACAATTATTTCAGCTGTGCAGTGCCCCCAGGTGCTGATGCGGCAGGAGCACCGCGGGTGCCCCGGCACAGCCCTGCCCAGCTCCGCAGTTTCGAGTTTTCGTTTCCGATAGGAGCAGCCGCTCCCAGGACATTGCCTTCGCTCACAGGGGCTGAGGACAGCTGGCTCACCGCAGCTGGCTCTGCAAGCCGGCTAAAGCCGGGAGAGCGTTTCAGCAGGAGTCAGGAGCTAGTAGTACTTCAACTCAGCACCCGCCAGACTCCCCACATTTTCCTCTTCCATCTGGTTTGTCCCTGTTTGATCTATAACCTTGCTGCATTTCATGGATTCCTTTCCCTCTGTTTGTTTAATGTGATTAAGAAAATATTCATAGTGTTTCTATCCCAGTTTTGCTCATTGCCTGGAATTCCCCCTGCAGAAAAGTAAATTCTCCCAGCCTCGTGCAGCTGGACCGGTGAATATTGCAACAGAGACACGCTCCGAGGAGTTACTTGTTCCCAGCAGGGTAAGGCCACAGAGTGACAGAGAATAGGAGACACTCCAAGCTGAGATGGGCGTCTTGAGACACATTTTATCTGGTTTTACCAACTGTCTGTATGAACACAACTGTCTATATGAACAAGAAGCCCACTTTGAGGGGCTTTCTTTAATATGGTGCTGGGGCTGGAACAGGAAAGTGGGGGGAGCAGCACTAAGATAAATTACACTATTTTCAACTGATTCAGATAAGCATTTGTTCTGAACACAACAGCATCACTATGAATTCTCTTCAGCATCTCTGAGAACCCCATATAATAGACATGAGGCACTGACATGCTTCCGTGCTGTTCAGGCCTCACACGATGGCAGAAGGCAGGAAAGTGCAGTTATCAGCCAGGCTGGGGCTATGTTTTCTTGCCACACTCAGCTGTCTGCCTTCCCTCCTTTGTGTGAGGTGGGATCATGAGGTATATCTGCTCTCAGCTGCCACTGACTCATCACTGCCAGCCACCACCAAGTCACTGGCAGGCAGTGGTTGTTCCCTGACTGCAGATGTCACAGGGGCAAGAAGGGGACATTGGTGTGCAGGGGGAAGGAGAAGTGGTTAAGCAGGGCAGAGTGATGATAGCCTTGAAGCATACTGACTCTCCTCTATCAGCTAAAGGAATAGTTTTTCATCCAGCCTGGAGAAAAGAGGGAAACTGGAGGTGAACACTCCTCTGCAGTTTGTCCATTCCCCAGTGAACCATGGTTAGGGTGTCCTGCCCAGCTGTGGGAAGTTCACATCCCAGCTCCATAACTCAGTGTCCCTCTGTGACAGGGAGATCATTCCCCCAGGGGCTGAAGTCCTTGCTGCCTGTGACTGCTTTATGAAACATAAAAGGGAAAGTGGTCTGTGGCTTTCATGAGTCTGGTAGAACAGTCGGTTGGTGCTGTGGCTGCTCTTCAGTGGGATGCCTGGGAAGAGACCAGGTTACTGGGAGGTAGCTGCCCTTACAGAGCAGTGGATTAACATGCAAGCCCTGATGGAAAAACAATGCTCCTGCTGTGAGGGAAAAATCTCTCATCCCTGAGAAAAGGGCTGAGAATACATTGTCACTGATGTTGTCTTCTTTCAGAGGCACAAAGGTGCTGTCTTCTCTGTCCTGCAGATGGGAAGCTGAGGCAGAGAACAAAACTTAATTGATTTTCATCCATGACAGAGGAAGTCCTTGGTGGAAAGGAGGCAGGGACCTGCATCTGAGGTTAATGCCCTCAGTATCTCCACTACAGGCTCTCATGAAGACTCCTGTGGTTTTGGGGAAAATCACTTGATCTAGATCAGGCTCAGGAAGCTTCAAGATGGATTTCAAGTAATAAATGGCAGCAAAATAGGAAAGGAGAAAGTAAAGCCTGGCCCCTGAGTTCCTGAGCAGAGAGGCTTTTGCACACATCTTTATCTGTGAAGGTTTCCTCAGTGTTTAGCAAAGATGTAAACTCTTTCCTCTGAGCAGCACCCAAAATGCCAGCTGGCTCCAGCAGACTGCAGGAAGCACACAAGTGAAGTCTAATGAAAGCCCAGGCACAGCATCCCAAAAGTGACAGTCACCTCAGTCTCATGTAGGATTGTGAGCTGCTCTTTCCTCCCAGATTAGCAGAGGGCAGTGAGATTTTGGGGGTTTTCTCCAGTGTTAGGGTGTCACTGTTTAGCTAAGCATCCTGTCCAACTGACTGCAGCCTGCCTGTGGTTGCAGGGTTGATCATGCTGTATGGATCTTGAGTCAGCCAGAGAAGAAAACGTCATTACTTCTTTATTTTTTGTTCTTTATTCCTTTCAGTATAATAGAGTTCTCCCCACAAGCTCCTGCAGTCCAGAATACTCTGTCCTTAAAGATAAAATGTAAAAATAAGCAGAAATCATTATATAAGTCAGAGAATATTACAGTTAATCATCAGAACTGCCTGGCTGGTCTCCCTCTGCACTGCCCAAGAAAGTGCCGATAAAACTAGATAGATATGGGACTTGATCCTGGTGCCTGAACACATTAGTCAATTTTAATCTTTTTATTTTGCAATAATTAAGGCATAAACTCTGCCCTTTCTGTCTGAGGGAAAGTTTATAATGCTTGGAAGCACATGGGTATGAAAAATATTTTTTATTGATGTCTTTTCAGACTGTGCTTTGACACAACACTGTCCATTAGGGCCCCAGTGCTCCTAGAGGATGCATTCCCACCCAGCCCCAGCCCTAGGCTCCTGGCACTCACAGCTGGGTTGGTTATAGTGCTCACATGGAGATGGATCCTCTCTTCATTTTCACCATGAGCACATGGCCCAGCTTTTCCTGGGCATTTGAATGCCTCTTCCCTCCCATTTAAGGGGGGATGCAAGCATGCTGAATGTGGCCTGAGGATTAGGTGCTCTCCAAAGGTCTTAGGGACCAAGAATAGGCATCATTTTAGGTGAACTGGCAGGAAATCTGAGTGGCTTCACATGCACCCTTGAAGGCTCTGAGCTGGGCAGCATCCAAGTTTACCTCCATTTCTACTCTGCTAAAGAGCACCAGCCCTCCACTTTTGAAGTGTGAGACCCACAGCTCTGGGACTGTAAAAGGAGATGACAGTGACACCATGATTTCTGTTCACATGTATCACAAAACCTGCAGCACGGCCTCCTATTTAAATAGCAAACTTTTGCCAAAGCACAAATGCCTCCTCCTACGAGCCTCAGTGTGCCCTCAGCTTGCACCTAGGTGACTCACAGCCACGGGCACTTGGCACCTCCCAGGAGGTGCTGAGCAGTGGGCAGTGTGACACCGGGAAAACGACGCTGGGGCAACAGAGGTCCGTGGCTGGAGGGTGTTGTAAGTGCTGTGTGCTGGAAGTGTGGAATAGCACCTGTTTCACAAGGTCTGGCTGGAATTGATGCTATTAATCCCCTGCTTCCATGGGTACTAAATGCACCCACACAATGGGAAAGTAGCATCTCACTGATCAAAGTCAGCTCTGTCACTTTTGCACCCACTTTGCTATTATTCACACCTCACAGCTGGATCAACATGTGACACACTGCAGTCCTTCATTTTTCTTGCTCTGGATTACAAGTATATTTAATGTTTACCTGCTTGGAGAAATAACACATTTTACCCAGTGATAAATCTACTTTTTATTTGTTCAGAAGGCCAGTTTATATTACTAATTCAAAGATGATGAATGGATTAACTATTCGATGGATGAAAGTAGAGCAATATATTTTGGGTGTTTGTTACACTAGGGAGGGTGCATAACAGGTTAGTCCATCGAAGATTTATTTTATTTTAACATTTCTTGATTTCAAACCAATAAAATGTTGCTCATGGGTAAACTTCATAAACAAAGGAGACTGCCAATGGGTCTGACAACGTTTCCTTGGTAACATTTCTTAGCTTTTACCCCAGTGATTGATATCCAAGGATAGCCATTTGCTTTCTGCAGAGGAGCAGGAGAATATGGCTCAGTGATTCTCTTCTTGGCTCCTTAAAGCAGAGAGAGGAGAAGCAATCCACTACAGCTGATGTGGCTTTGCTCATTATTAAAAAAAAAAAAAAGGAAAATGGAAAAAAAAAAAAAACCCAAAAAAACCCAAAACCACAACAAAAAAAAAAATTACCTAGGGAAAAAAAGAAACAGGAGACAAATTGCACTTGGAACCTGATCCAAAAAACCCACTGTACTTGACAGAAAAATTCTGACTTCAGAGGTCTTCAGACCTAAAGTGTGTTTAAGACTGACCTTAATCTGAGTACATTTATCTGCTGTGCTCTTTGCTTTCTTTGATTAAAAACCTTTAGTGCAAAGTTTTCTTTTTCTGTTTGTGCTTCCAGCCCCATCATTCGTGAGGAGCCCTCAAAGCCACCTACATTGAGAAATGGGCAGCCATGGGAGGCTGGGTCTTATTTTGATTTTACAGTAAGATATTCCCAAATTTAATGCAACAAAGGAAAACTGCATTTTCCAGTCCAGTCAGAGCTAGTCAAAAAGTGGGTTTAGGTGTGTGAGTGAGATATAAAATGCCCAAATGGTGCTACTCATGCCAAAGCCCTTTGCAGCCACACAAGTGACAACACTCGTGCAGTGATTGTGACTAACAAAGGTGCCCAGCTGCCAGTGGTCCAGAGGTACTGCCAGCTTCAGTCAATGACAACTCCACACCAAACACCACAATGAGCATCACATTATTCCTGAAGACACAGGAAACAGCTGTCCCTCTCCAGCACACTCATGGCACTCCACTGTGGCTAGGGCTGAGCAGATGAAGGGGACTTCGGTGACTTTGCAGCTCCTTGACACAATCCAAGGATCTGGAGAGAGATCTGGGAGGGCAGTGATGCTCAGGGGCAATGATGTTTTGGCTCCCTTTGCTTCTCCTTGGCCCATTTGCTTCTCCTTGGCTATGTCCCCAACACAGTTCCATTTGCAGGGGGCTTGAAGGTGTGTGGCTCTGCACTATTTGTCATGTCCTTCCCAGGTTTCTCTTCCTTGCTAAGCATTTTCCCCTATCTTTCCCTTTTTTATAGTTTGAAATGAAGGAAGTTAAAGCTCCATCCCTTAAAAGAGGGGCTGCCAGTCTCAGCAGGGCAGCAGCAATATGCTTCCTCCACAGGGTTATGGGAAGAAATGGGATATGGCTGTCTGGACACCTCAGAAATACTTGCAGCCAGACAGATTCATGTAAGAATACATTAGGGTTTTGGATGGCTGGATATCTAAGAAGTTTGCCCTTCCTTTCTTTCTTGCAATTTATCCTGTGTGCTTCTATGCCCAAATTTTAGCTCACTCCAAGCTTCCCCCATCCAAACTCCCCTTTCCACTCATGCCTCCTAAACCTTTCACCCTACATACAGCCCTTCTCCATCCTCTCTTTTCCTCTTCCACAGGAGCCCTCACTCCTTTGTGGCCCTCTAAATGCCACCATCGACCGTGAGGCTCTTGGTTGACAGCAGGAGACAAGCAGAGGCTGCTGTGGCCAGCTAATGGCCTGCTCCCCCAGCCCAGGAGCAGTTCTCACAGAGGATGGGGCCCCTTGCTGCTTCCACGGCTGCTGCGGCCAGAGGCGCGTGCGGCAGCTGGGAGGCTGAGGGAATGACTGATGGACGCCTGAAGGACAAGCAGTGGGATCACAGCATGCCTCACTTCTGTCAGGGAAGGGGCTAAATCGATGAACACACAACAAATCAATTCTGTTGGGGTTTTTTTTTGGTAATGTGATCTTTTCCATTAGGATGCTCACCAATGCTCCATTAATAGCTCATTCAACTGCCAGTGCTGCGTGGTACCCGAGGCCTGAGGAAATGCAAAATTAAAAAAAAAGTATAGCAATTGATCCAGAGAATTGTATAATCATATGATACAAGTGGCAGGTTTTATTTTTGTAAGCTGAGTACCTTATTTCCTGAAGCCTGAGATACGTTCACACACTATAGAAGCATTATATTACTTACAAAATTATCCAGTCCTTTTTATAATCCAGCATCAGTACAGCCTGTCCCAAATAACTCTTTTTAAGATGCACTCCACAGGCATATTGTGTACCTAATTATTTCTCTTTGTTTTTCTCCACTATTTATTTCATCTGGTGTCTCCCTCTTTCCAGTGACAAATTGTCTGTACTTGGAGACATAAATAAAGCCGATTAATCCTTTAAGGACACCCTCATGTCCCAGCTTAAGCACTCCTGTTGCTGTTTCTCTTTCCTGAATAAAATAGATTTCAGTGGAGGGCTTTTGAGGGCTCGGGGTACAAGACTGTGCCGTGGAGGCAGGAAGGGGGAATCTGTGGACCCCCTTCTTCCCTTGTGCAGGAGAGAGGCAGGAGGGGCTCCACACTGTAGGAGGTAAGGAATGGACAGGATAACAGGGGTTTGTACACAGATTCCCACTCCAGGGAGAGGGGCTTCTTTCTCCTCAGACAGAGGATTTTTCCTGAGATCTGGGGGCAGAGTGACTTGGTGGGCTGAGCTGGGACATGCTGCTGGGCATCCAGCCTGGCCCTGCCTGCTGACAGCCAGCATCCTGCTGGCACCAGGGCAAGGAATGTCACTGGCGTGACATACACCGGAGCTTTGGGATTGTCCCCTTCCCCTTTTCCCTGAAGGGATCACCAAGCACAGAGGCTGGATCTCCAAAGTGGGGCTTTGTGGTAATCTGGCAACTCTGAACATGGGGAAACCCAGTGGCCTGGGGAGGGCAAAATAAACAGAAATGCAGTGGAAATCACTGTCTCCCCTTCCTGGGGAGACCAATCCTTCCATTGCCAACCAATCCTTCCTGGGCATGATGATGGCCAGCAAGTTTTAGGAGACTCATGGGTCTCTCCTCTTCAGGTCAAGTCTCTATCTACCTACCTCCATCCTCCCTGAGACCCATCCATGCTTTGCACCCTCCACGGGACTCAGTCCCTGGTGGCCCTGCCAGCTTCTACGGCCAGTTCTCTCCCATGTGCCTGCTTTCACCTCTCACAACTACAACAACCAGAAAAACAAGCTGGGCAGCCTCCTGCTCTGCCACCTAGCCACCCTTTTCAGCATAAGAGCATAACATGTACACAGTCAAATGCAAACAAATGCATTGCCAAAGCTACATCACCTGCTGGAAATGGTGTCAATCTGCTTACAGCACCAAACTTTGCACACATGCCACAGAAAAGCAAGAGGTTGCTGAAAAGCTGGAGATCCAGGCAAGCATCCTTTTATCATTTGGTCCACGCTTCACAGCTTTACCAGCTCTCATACAGGTGAAAGGCATTTGGAAAAGTTTGCTTCTTGGAACAAAGTACCATCTTCTGAGAAGATGTTGAATATATCTGGCTTCCTCCAAGCCCAGCTAGAACTGATGTGGTTTTGTCCCAGAGGTTTATAAATTACTGCTGCTTCTGGTTTTTATGGGAATTGGCAGCCTCTATCCTGAGAAGGCAACTCAGTCTTCAGTGACCTGGTCCCAGATGTTGCACAGCAGAGAAGAACCATCTTGAGAAAAGGCAATATCCCAGGAAGGAGACTCCTCATTGCATTTGGACTATTTCTGAGGGCTTTACTGACCTGGAAGGTGGGGTCAGGACTTTCTAGCCTAAGCAGAAGGTCAGGCTGTCTTTTGAGAGAGAGGAAACTGAGTAAAGCAGCCACTATTCATATCTGGGAAAAAGGATATGTGCACTCAGCCTTGTGTATACAGCCTGAATTAGTGAAGTAAGTCTTCTGTAAATCATCCCTTCCTTGCAGCTCTGTTTTCCTCCAAACAATGGAAAGGAGAAACTGGAAACATGCTGATATGATAAGCAGGGGGATGAGGACAGGCAAGGTCAGAGGTACTCTTATTACTGTCTTCCTGGATGTAGACATCCATTCCTCACTTCTCTAAAAGCCAAGGAAGGACTTAGTTTAAAGAACTGTCTTAGCTGTGTCAGACCCTTGTCCTTTCTACCTGGATGCATGTGGCATGTAACTAAGGAAACTAAACACACTGCAGATGCCTTAGTTTGAAATGTCTCTGCTGAGAGCTAGTTGAAATACAGGACTTCCATTCTGCAAGAAATCCTGACATTTGCAAAAGTTTGGTTCAACAGAAAAAATGAGTCATTTTCCCCCTGAAAAGGAAAATCTGTGGGGAGGGGGAAAAGGGGAAAAATAATTGCTTGGAAAAATCAAACCATTCCCATGTTTTTTTTTATTTTTCCCCCAATGCAGAACAGAGGAACAGCTGCCTCTGTCTCCTGAGTATCCCTCCAGCCATGAGCTGAGCAGATTCAAATTCCAGTGAGCTTCTGCCTGTGCCAGAGCTCCTGTGGTTTTGGGCTTCCCATGGCAGCTGGGCTTCTCCCAGCTCAGCCAGCTGGGTCTGGGAGGGACTGTCCTCACAGCAGCATCACCTCGAGCTGACAGGGAACCAACCCTGCTGCAGCTGACCTGCTTCTGCCACCTGATCTCAGTATTATCTATCTCCCTCTCGGATTTGGGACAAAAGTTTGTTGGCAAGAAAATTCCTTGCTAGACTTTCTTGACATGTTACATGTCACACAGTCACTCCCATGGCTGCTACCTAAAAAAACCCCAGTATTATTTATCTGAAGGGAGGAAATAAACCCCATCAATGCAAACTGTCACATGTTTGTGTCAGAGCCCTGAGCCTCAATCCTCATCTGTTGGAAAGGGCCGTGGTGATGGTACTCCTGAATGCTGAAAGGCATTGTACTGAGATGCTGGAAAAAACAACCTGTTAAGATGACTGGCTCACGGCTCTGCCCAAAATGGCAACATTTGAACACACAATAAGCTCAAAGATGATTAAGCCAGGGAAGTGTAATGATATGTGAAACCAATTTTTATTAATACCAGACTGAAACACGGTCTTGTACAAGGAAGAGAAATCTCCATGCTCCTAGTAATGGGGATCAGAGCCTTAATGATCATTACATTACTAAAACTGTACACTAATACCACAGCAGGTCATGGGGCTAAGAGCATATGCTCCTTTCTTTGTATTACAGGCTTTTATGTCTTCATTTACTCCACCAATTCTCTCATTATTTCCTCCTCATCTGCTATTCACAGGCATAATTTCTTCAGCTGACATTCCCCTCCTCTCTTGCTAAGAAACAATCGATATTACATCATCTGCCTCGCTGCAGTGCCTCATACGCCACAAGACACATTGGAGCAGGTTCCTCTGGGACTTGTTTTCCAGCCCTGCTCCATCTGAATCAGTAAGGAAAGGAGGATGCTATGCAAAGCCCTGAGGTATGGCTGGAGCAGAATTCGGGCAGCACAGTGGCTGCTGCTTCAACCTCACCGCCTGCCTGTGAGAAATCCATATGCTGCCATTTGTTCTTGTAGCCTGCCTTAATAAGCCACTAATGAGGAAAACAGTGTAACAAATTAATTGAGTCCACCCATGAATTAAAAAGGTTGATGATGTTACTGAGGATTTGCCCCAAGGTAACAAAGCAGAATATTTATTTATTTGTCTCCCTGAAAAAAAAAATAATCGGATGAATGTGCATTAGTCCTTATAACCTCAGTGAAAGAGTAGCAAAACTTGCCCACCTCCACTCAGAAAATGTGTATCATTGGAGTGGCATGACCATTCTCACAGCTCACTCTCTTGGCTGTGTCATCATAAATTGCTGGGTGATTAAAGCCAGCTCATTTCTTACAGTGCTGTTTGGCTTTGAGATGCTGTCTTCTGCTCTTTCATGCGCTGCTGTCTTGTAACAGGGTCATATGAAACAGAGACCTTGTATAATTTCAAAACATATTGTCAGCTGGTTCAGGAGGGAGAACTCTGCATTTTTTTTTCCTTATGTATGTTTTTTCTTTTCATTTTATTTCCTGATTCAATACTGTCTGTCTTCCCTTGCTCTATCTAGCTAGCATTTGCTACTCCTGGGCTGTCTGCAAAGGAAAGCTATCAAACTCTGAAATTTAATAAAAGCCTCTTAAGTGATTTGGGACTGCGTAGGAGAAAGAGAGATCTTTAAAAGCAAACATTACTGCTAGGATGTACATGTAGCTTAATAGGATTTTCTCCTTTGAAAAGAATATGAGCTCTTAATAAGAATCTTCTGTGAATCTGATTTCTTAATAAAACAATCTGAGATTAAGGGAGAATGTGAAGATTTTATTTATTTAGGTATAGATTGAAACACATTTTGTGTGTTTTCAGTGAAAGCTGCGTCAAAAGATATCCCACATCTTCACAACATTGAGCTGGGATTGTAATTTTTTCAGCAATTTATTTCTGAACACCATTTCCTCATCCTCTCTGCTGTTTTGTCTGTAATTTGCTTTTGCCTTTACCCAGTCTCTCAAAATTTCTTTCATCATCCTTCTCCCATTTTTTTTTTCTCTCAGGCCAGGCTGCTTCTCTCTGCAGGATGACTGAGAGGAGTGTGAAAATGAGTCGCCCAAGTCTTACTCACAGTTTCCTCTGTGTTTGCCCTGCATTACTGGGACAGACCAAAGCTGTTCAGATGAAAAGAAGCCCACAGGCTACTCTGAGTAAGCTCTTGTTTAGGATTCTTTAGTGCCATACATTTTTTTTCCTAAAACAGGATGCTCTAAACCAGCAGCCCCTGTAAAAGATAAGCAATGTAATTATAGCAATGAGATAAAAGCAGAAATGGCTCTCAGACAAAACCTCTGACGATTAGATCAGAAGTGATGTGAAAGGACACCCACCGAGGAAAAAGGAACTTGGCACTGATAACATGAGGCACTACCAGACAGACCTCAGACTATCATTTCCTTTTTTTTTTTTTTCCAAAAATAAAAAGCCCAGAAGCTCATATCAAAAGGGCTCACGGGTCTGTATGGCAGGTGTTTCTTCCCCTTTTTAGGTCCTCCTTGAATCCAGGCTTGATCATGTTCTGATATTGTGTAGATGAAGTGTAAGAGAATAGTGGAAAATGCCATATTTTAAAACACAATTACTGCAGCATGTCAAAACTAGAAAGAATGGCAAGGAACATCAGAAGGGTCTTGACACAGCAAGATAACTGGGCAACATTATGGCAAACGAAATGGAGTGTAAAATCTCCAGGAGGCAGCGCAGAATGGAAGAAATAATTGACTGTAGTCACTCTGAGGAAAGAATATATTGGAATCATCAAGGGAAATGAAATGAAAGTGGCTGGTGAGTGCTGGTCCAAAAAGTAGTTGGAGAGTTGCTAAATGGTAAATGGAAAGTGTTACTGGATAATGCTGACACAATGATGTAAATAAATGATATGATTGACCTTTAGATGTGCACATACATGCGGTCTTCGCAAATAATGTAGCAGGAAACAGAAAGTTCAAGAAGGCTGGAGGAAATGCAGAGGCATGGACAGGTTTCCAAAGAGACTGAAAACATCAAAATCACTGGTCCTAGAGTGAATATAACAGTGAGAGAAAAGAGAGAAGAGGCCTAGGAGAACTTAAATTTATTTGTCCTCAAGCCGAAATACACTAAAAGGGAGCACTTAGAGAAGTTAAAACTAAGTTGAAAAACACCCCTGAGTCATCATGCAGCTCATCTTGAGAAACCAACTGCCTTGTGGGTATCCCAGAGTTTTTTTGCTGAGAGCCATGTGGACACATGCTAATGTCAGTGAGGAAGCTGCTGTGCAGGGGTTCCGAGTTGCTGCCTCACCTGTGTGACTGGAGCCACCCCAGCCGCGCATCCCCGCGGGCCAGGCACAGCATCGGTCCTGCTGCAGGCGGGGGAGCGGCGCTGGGTCACTCCCGGAGGAGCCAGGGCAGCCTTAGCCTGCAGGAGGAGCTCAGAGTGCTGCTGGTTTGGAGCTGCATGCACAAACCCTGTGGCTGCTGGAGCCTGAAGGAGAGCCAGCCTATGAGTGCTGTGAGCTCTCTTTCAGCGGGGTGCAGCCCCTGGTCTGGGACCTGGATGTCCCAATGCCGCTGAGGTGGCTTGGGTGGAGGTGACACCAGTGAAGTCACACTGTGAGGCACCCAGCCAGTCTTGGTGCTGGATGAATACAGCAGAACTGATTACCTGTCCAACAACTGCCAGCAGTGTCACATGGGAGGTAAATTTTGTAGCTCATTTTTGTTGAGCAAACTAAACCCATGGCACAAGCCCGCAGGAGGGACAAGCCAGGCTGTGACCTCCTCAGATCAGAGTGGATGCAGGAGTGCAGTAAGGTGGAGACATTCCATTCTCTGGTGTTTGGGGAAGATCTGACACTGGTTATTTCTTCTTAGCCCTGAAATGAGTGCCTCTTTTTTCTCAGCCTACATTTCAAGATGTGGAATTGCATTAGAAAATAGAGAAAGGCAAGGCAAGGCAAAGAGAAAAGAGGAAAGGGAAGACGAGATGAGGGAATAAAAAAGCAGGGAAGGAGAAAGGAAGGAGAAAGGAAGGGAGGGGAGGGGAGGG
>VZRH01004816.1:181838-199806 GCA_013397555.1 Urocynchramus pylzowi | reverse complement strand
AAGATTTTTTTTTTTTTTTTTTATCCTTCAGGAGACTCCAAGCAGAGAATACTTTAAAAAGCAGCCTAATATAGGCTTGCCTGCAGAGGTTAGGAGTGGGAAATATACAGGCTGATGCAGGTTTTTAGCAACAGTCAGGGATTCATCAGGCCTCAGGAGAAGATCATGTGATCTGGAGGACATCCCTGGCAGCACATTGAGAAAAACCAACCATGGCTTACCAGAGGTGTGGGATGGAGAATTAAAAGGCGATGAAGATGCTCTGAAGGGTATCCCATGACATCAACATCAAGAGACTGGTCTGCTAACACAGTGAAAGGGCACAGGGTAAGCATTAATGGAGGGGAATGGCCAGATCCAGGGCACCTCCTGGGGACCCCATGTTGTGCATTCTGACCCACAGAGGCACAGCACTGGGGGCTTATGCCACTTTCAAATGGCAGGCTTGGGGGAGAGGAGCACCGCTGCTCCTTGCCAGGAGCAAGACTAAATGGCCACTAACTGCTTCCAACCTTTTGCAAAGCACCTGGCCCTGGGAGTTATTATTTACCTCCAATGCATGCTTTTATTTGTGTTTTCTGCAGAGCTAGCTTGTCGATATATGTGGGAAGAATATTTTCTTTTGGTTTGCAGCTGGTATACCTGGAGGTTTAACTCCAACTTGTTTTGGCAATCCAATAACAAAATATTGAAGCTTTTATGTATGTTATGTTAACAAGTTGTGATGTTTGTTTTACTTTTAGGCTTATATTTTATACAGTTCAGCATGAAGCTTGCTGCACTTTATGAAAAATTTAAAAAAAAGCCATCGGCTCTCAGTTCTCTGTTTTTCTCTTTCAATCATTTGTTAAAGTACTATTAGAAAATAGGAAGTTGCATAAAAGAACTTGGATCTCTTTATTGTAAATGTGCTGAATGGGATTGCCAACTCAATGAACCTTTAAAATACATTTATTAACCCATTTACCTTTCTGAAATTTATGTGTGCTTTATATGCAAGCTTAGTTTAATTTTCATATTAAGACTGTTATCTGTAAGGGCATAAACTCTCCCTTTCACAGGGAGAGAGTAACAGATCCAATTGTATTAAATGGTAGCAGATGTTATTTTTCGCAAAGAAATTAATTTAAATAAATTACAGGGAAATATGAAGAAAGAGTTGGGGAACTGAACCTATGCTTCTTCTAGAAAAATATTTGTGGCACTTGTGTTCTGGAAACATGGTCTATTATAAAATAATTGAAACCTCCAGTTTCTGTAGTAAGGGGCCCATTTTTAATAAGAATAGATTTACTGGTGATGTACCCAACAGACTGAAGAACAGTTGAAAACAAAGTCATTTTCCCAACCTGCAGAGAGTCCTGCTTGAATCTCAGAGGCCATTTGCTGTCAGATGACTTTCAAGAATTTTTAAATCTATCTTTGACATTGCAAGGGAAAAAAAATGATTGCCCCAAGCACTCAGCCATAGCTTTATCAGCAGGCTGAAGACTGCATTTCCATAGCAGAACTTTTCTCACTGAACAACTAATATATCTTTCAATGGCATCTGCACAGATACAACCTGTGGTGGCTTTGTGGAGATGTCACATCTGCTCAGGTGAATATTCATCAGGCTCCAGTTTTTCTATGCTTGTCTGGTCTCAAATTGCAACGATTGCTTTTTTTTTTAATGTCTAAAGTGTGTTTTCACAATGTTGCGTGCAACCTAGAAGAGTGGCAGCTCTTTGTACAGTCAGCTCTTCCCTCTCCCATCCCATGGCTGCCAAGAATCTCAAACACAACTGCACCTCCAGTGCAACAAGAAACAAAGAAAAGAACATGGTCTGCAGGTCATACAAGAGTGGAGCAAGGGCAGCAAGTCAAAACAATGAAGGTATAGGTTGATGTTTTTTTTTTTTTTTGCTTTCCACCATTGCTCCTATAATTTAACCTGACATCCAACCTGACAAAAAGGAAAAAGCAGAAGAGTTGTGTGGTTGAAAAAAAGCATATAGAAGGAGTTCTCTCCATTCACAAGAGATCTAATAACCCACCTAAACAGTGAAAGGATAAAGATCCCATCATCCTGGGATCCAGATCCCTGATAGTGGGCTGCTTCTTGTCTGTGCCCTGGCCCTTGCTGCCTGGCACATCTCTGGTTATTGACTTTAAAAGCCTCATCACTCTAAGCAGAAGCAGATTGCACTCCAGGAATATCCTCTCTGTTACTGCTAAACCGGACTGATGAGAAATTCAGCCCTTCTCACCTAAGATTGCTTTCCTATCCTCTTATCCTTACAGGCAGATCCAGTCTGTACGCTCAGCTGTGTCAGCTTAGCAGTTCCTTCTTAACGTTAGCACTTGTCAGGGAAATAGAAACTGCAGATTTCCCAGTGCTTAGCACAGAAGAGGATCCTCTGGTCCCTCATTGAGGTCCCTCAGAGGAGTCTCAAGCTAGCCTCCATGGCCACCACCAATGGACTTTTCTGCTGGGACTGAGTAAATCATTGAGAGCTCGCTATAGGGAGAAAGCAGCCAAAACCCTGCCAATCAAACATCCAGTAAATTCAGCTCCCAATCTTCTTGTCTCAGCTGCTCAGGAATAGAGGACTTCAAAGGGCATCACTTAGGTCCCATTAGGGGCACAGCTGGCAGGAAATATCTTGTCTGCTCTGATAATCTGAAAGTGCAATGGATCAGCTCGGGACGCTTCAGGCCTTCGGAGCACGTAAAGCCCTGGATAACTCCATTTATTGTATAGCACAGCAGTTCTGTATAAGGGGGAAAGAAGTTAGGGATGCAGTTTCTGTTTCAGAAAAGTGATATACTTAGCGACTTTGTCCAGAAATATGTGGGGTAGCATGAAATTGTGAATTGCCATCTATTTTTCCAACATATTTTGAACACAAACCATCAGAACAGCTTTGCAGTTAGGCAGAAGTTTAAAAACATTTTATTATGTGTGATAATAAAGATATCTCTTTATCATCCTGTCATGTATTCAGAGGAGATAGCCTCAGCCTTGACTTTCCTTCCAGCAGCACATCCTTCCCTAATGGCATATTCTCTTTGTTCACATTTTAGAACTGAAGTGCTTAGCCGCAGAGACCACTAGAAGCAGCCTCAATCATAAGGAGAAAGCAATAAACAGTCTCGAGGATTTGGATGGAGAGAAAGAGGCCAAAAGGAAAAAAAAATCTTTTAGTATAGTTGAAAACAGGTTTACTGCTTTCTTCTCCTTGAAACTGGATTATCACCTTTCGGATGCAACATTTTCAGACCCATTTCTCATGGTGTTTTTCAGTCTTCTGGCCAGGAAATATGCCTCAGCTTCAAGGTAACGTCTTGGAGGCAAAATGTATCTCATGTAACACAAGGTAATGCATTTTCTTCTCTGGTTCCTGCAGCTCGGGTTTGTTAAAGGGGAGGAAAAACAGTATCCTCAACTAAATCTGGATGCCCAGTATCTGATTTTTATAAGCTTGTCTGTCCCTCAAAACCTCAGCTCAAAAGACCTCCTCCAGCAAAGTCTAGCTTTAAATATGTGGGTGGTCCAGTGAGTCCAGCAGAAATCCCACAAGCTTCAGCAGCAAATTCTACAAGTTGTGGGATTAAGGCCTTCATGTGCTTACTGTTTCACATACTGCAATGCCACTACATGCTGCTGGAAGTTATCAATTGCACTGCTTTCAACAGAGACCTGAGGAACAAGTACCTGGCCAGACCTGTCGTGGAGGAACACAAAGGTCTCCAAGTCAGTGGTGCTGCACAGACTCTTCAGACTTTTCCAATTGCGGGTTGTTTTGCACATGCACAGCAATGAATGAGTTCTTAGCTCTAAAAAATGCAGTGTTCTGTAAAAAAACAAAACAAACAAACAAAAAAATCAATCAAAAAACTCCTCAAGATTTCTGGAAGTTTATCAAAGCCTGCAGGACTGTTGGAGTGCAAGACTGTGGTGGTCACACTGCATGGCTTTGCTGATGTCCTCTGGGTGGTGTGATGAGAGCTGGCTTGGTGCTAGAGGGAGGACTCAGCATGGAAATTATGGCAAACTAATCTGTATCTGCATGGAAATACAGGAAGGGGTTGCCCTGAGCTGAGCTCCTGCCTTGCTGCCTGCCCCACAGGCTTCTGCTACAGGCAGAGCTGGGCAGGCTGAGTGGAGGAGGAGTAACCATGCAGCAACACCCACTGCCAGTCTCTTGGAGTGAGCATCTCTTGGAGCAGGAGCAGGGAGCCCTTCCATACTGGTTTCCCTGGAGGCCCTGTCCCAACCTGACCCTTCCTCCTTCCTCTCCTAAGAGGTGCAGCCTGCTAGTCCCCAGGAGGAGATGGTGTTGATCAAAGGTGTGGGAGATGGGAAAAGCAGTGTCCTTTTGCTCTCTGAGCACCTCAAATTCCTTTCAGCACCTCTTCACTACAATGGTCCCTCTGAAACACCTTGCACACACGTGCCTTTCCCTTTCCCACAATCTCTCTGACCCCTTTTTGCCCAAGCTTCACCACAGAGAGCCCACTGACTCTCCTTCAGGTCTTCTACTACCCTTCCCATTATTCCTAGTCTTCTGTTTCCTTTAAGCACTGGCATCAAACTGCATTTTATTACTCTGTGAAGGGCTGTGTCTGGTTAGGTAAAATCAGTTATTTGCACCGCCTGAGAAGAAATACTCTGCAAATAATTAGTTCTTTGTGATTTTCAACCCAGATGATTTTGCACTGAGTTTAGGGCTCAGTGCTCAGCGTGGTCCTCAGTCAAAGGAAATTTTTGCTTCAGACTGGAAAGTGAAAATTCAGTACAGCCTCCATGTGAACCTATAAATCAGCCCAGGTTTAGAGAGGAGCCTTGTGGACCATTAAATCCCCCAGGCTGCTGATCTAGATAAATGTATAATTTTATAGCACTTTCAAACAAGATGAGGTTTGTCTGTTGTGCCTATGATCCTCTTACACAGCTTCAGCAGTAACATAAAGTCCCAAACTCGTGAAAGCTGTGGCTGAAGGAGTGGCCTCATGCCAGCTTATACCATCTGAGATGAGCTCTGTCCAGTACATATAATAGCAATTAGAGTGCAGGGTGTGCTGTACATCTGACAAACTGAGCCATGGCATAATCAATAAACTTAATTACCTATCACAGCCTGCCCACAGAGTATACAATTTTAATTCAATTATAACTCCCCAAAAAATGATACATAGCAGAGCAGATATATTTATCACTGAGGTCTAAATCAGCTGTGTGTGTCAAGGCTGACACTTAAAAATGAAGACATTTATAGTTTCTGGAGCCCAAAGAAACCCACATAAAAAAGCACATTCTTCTCAAAATAACCAAAAATGATGTGTCACTGATGGAGGATTCTTTGCCCAGAAAATGAGTCCAAAACCACAATAAGCAGCACATTGCCTCCCCAGAGCCCTGAGCATAAAAATTAGAGAGGGAAGGAATCACAGGATCATCTCCCATGAAGCAGCCAACAGATTCCTCTCTGCCTCCACTGCCCTGGCATCCAAGATGCAGCAAGTCAGGAAGATGCCTCCTAGTCCAGTGGGGAGAGAAACAGTCCCCAGCCTGCCTAGCACAACATTAAAACCAAGAAACCTTGGTCGTAACTATATCAAGTGCAAAAACTTTCTACATGTGTTCTCGTATGAGAGTTTCTGAGTTTAATCATTAGGGACTTCATTCATCTGTAAATTTTCCCCTGCAGATGAGACAGTTTCAACAACTGCCCAGTTTTTCATTTTAGTGTAGCCTTTTCTGTGAAGTGTGATTTAGGCAGTCCCTTTTCTTTCCCTCTCTTTCTCTCACCTCCATCAGGAAGAGCTTTTGCTGTCTTCCACATGACTCTGGATGTGAGTAGAGGGGTTGGGATAGGTAATCTTGCTCCAAATATGTCTTTCCTATGACAAACACACCAGGATGTTACACCCTGAGGAGTTAAAAATGACTAGCTGGCAAGAAGCATAAAGCTAATATCAGAAAATTTAATCAGGACCAACAGCCACGGGATTTGCTGCACAACTTAAAATCAATGGGGTGTCCTGGTCACCAAAGCAAATCCTTTGGTATTGTAGGCACCATGTCCCATAATCATATTCACAAATGTATTCATGACCTGTTCATACCCTTTTGTTCTTGTGCAAGTGCTGTCCTTCAGCATAACAGCTGTTTTCCTTCCCTAGTGTCTACCTCCAATATGTTTATAGGCAGCAATCAGATCCTTTGTTTTGCCAGATTTAACAAGGCAAGATCCTTGTCCTCCTTTTAAGTGAGGCTGCCTGTTTCCTGTAGCATGTTCTTGTGTCTTTGTGTCTGTTTCAATTGATTTTGTCTTTTGTGGATGTGGGCATGGGTGGATTGAGGTCTGCCTTCTACACCAGTGTGGATCTTTCCCTTTCTCTTCTGTGAATTATCTGGTGCCTGAATTATATATATATATGTATTTTTTTTTTTTTTTTTTCTTGCAACAGAAGTAGGTGGCTACATTCACCATGAAGTCCAGTTTGACAGCAGTCAGCCCATGCAATGTCTCCAGACACTCTCCATCCTAGTCCCTGCTCAGGTCCTTCCAGAAGCTGTTTGTCCAAGATTTAGTCTTGCAAGGATGAGCTAATTCCCAAATTAAAAATGTCACCTTGCTTCTTTCTTCACCCTTAGGCAAAGCTTATTTCAAAATCCATTTTGGATCTCTGGCATGGAATTTGATATCATTTGCTGGTCTCAGTTTTTGCTGTCCAGTGCCAGTGACTGCACTGTTGGAGGCACATGAACCTCCAGCTGCCCTGGAAGGAGCTATGGCTGCCCCACAGCAGAGGGAATCCAGCAGGGCCTCTCTGACTGGCACTGTCTTTTGCTCCTAGTGTCTTAAACCAAAGCCAGTCCTCATCCATGTTCTACTCCCATAGGCTTGGTAAGGCTTATGCCACCATATTCCTGTGTCTCTCCCTGTGGAAAACTGCCTTTTCTACATGGGACAGATGTATCTTCTTTCTTCCTGGTCCCACTTTTGGTTTGGCTGTGGGAACAGAGGAAGTTGAGCAGCTGTTTCAGCTGGAGGCCCCTGGGTAGGACTTCTGAGACTCTGTCCAGTGTGCCAGGAGACAGGACAGCCAAAGGGCTCCTGAGAAAAAAAAGCTGAGAGAGGCCTGTTCCCCACAATCTCCACTTCTTTGGGACAGAGGTAGCAAACACCTGCTCTGTCAACTCACCGTGTAATTTGGTTTATTTGCCTTCATAAATTCACATTCATCAAGGGAAAGCACTGTACTCCTGCAATGTATCAGCTGTGAATGAGGTTATCAAGATAGTTTGTAGGATTAAAACAAACCAGTAGGGCAAGATACAATTTTCTCCTTCCCCATTCAGTTAATTTTGAGATGTAAAGAGGTGTGAGAGCTACAGATTGTCTTATCTTCACTTGGATGAAGCCCTCAGCAGCACTAGACATCATGGCTGTTGCAAGAAGATGGCATACCTTTCTTTCCCTTGAAAATCTCAGTATTCTGTGATTCTGTGAAACCCTCTGCTTCTGAAAAACCTGAGCAGTCATTAAATAAAAAAACAAAAAAAAAAAAAAAAAAAAAAAAAAAAAAAAAAAAAAAAAGCAAAAAGAAAAAGGAATTTGCAGCCTTTTTGATTACAAATTAACCCCCAAATGTGAGCAGAGTGTAACTGATGCTGTGCAGGCTTCCTGCCGCTCTGGCAGCCTGAAACAATGGCTTGGACTTGTACAAAATCCACTGCACTTGTCAAGGCACCAGCAGCACGATCAGAAATGCTCAGTGATAACCCTGAGCCTGCCACCATTAGTTTCACGTTATCAGGAGGAGTGTGACTTGAAGAGGAGCCAGAGTCCTATGGCAGAGAGGGAGTCCTTGCAGGGAAGGGAGGGCAAAGGGAAGAAGGAGACTGGGGTAGGTGTCTGAAGGATATTGCCATCTCCTCTCTTGCCTGGCTCCCCTGGGGCTCTCTCTGTGGAGGGGCTCTCCTGTGTGGTTATATCTGGTCACTGGAGGGGACCTAGGGCTAACAAAACATTACTGTGTGGGAGCCCTGTTACTCTGCTTGTTCCTGCTTCCCTTTTCTCTGGCACCAGCAGGACACGGTTGCACCTCCAAGGTTAGGACAAAGACTGATATTTACAGAACAACCTGCAGATAGGGTTCCAAAGATGATCTGAAAGTGCACCTGGTGGCTCAGACTGAGGGCCCTCCCCATTCTCTGTTGCTCAGAACAAGTATGCTGGGTATAGACTAAAATCTGGAGATAGTCATGGTCCCACTTAGGTACTCTAGGAAGAGTTAAAGACAGAGCAAACAGGGCAGCCCAGAGAAGGGTTTTACACTGCCATTTCTTTCATTTGTTCAGCTTTCACATGTGGCAAGTAGTAAGGAAGGAGATGAAATCACGGGGAAGATCTCACTGATGAGAGTTGAAGCATGGGTGTGTAAGTCCTTCCCAGCACCACATGCTGTCCCAAGAGAAGTACAGGAAAGGAAATGAAAGGGGCAAGAAGTACTTTGAGCAATCTGCAGGAATTGGAGGAAAGTTGGGAAAAGGGTTTACAAAATGATTACTCTTATGTTTGGAAATATTTTGTGCTTGGACAGTAGCAGAAAGACTTGTAAATAGAGAATTAGTGAAGATGACAGTCTAGGAAATGCATTTTTTTCAGAAGGCTTTTGGATAGCAGATTATATGGGAGAGAGGCTGAAAAATAAAAGAGCAGTGGTCTGGAGCCTGGGATGACTACTCGGTGATGCTCTGAAACCAGAAATGGCTGGAGGTGCCTCTCAGCTGACTTTGGGCAGCATGAAAATTCAAAATATCTCCAATTGCAGAAAAATAAATGTGTTGAATGTGTAATGGGAAAGAGAAGAGTCAGATCTACCCAGAGGCTACCAATCTGACAGCAGATGAAAATGACTAGGAGACATTAGCCAGATTTAAAAGAAATGATGTGAAGTGACCTGCAAATAAAACTAACCTGGCACTTCTGCTCCCAGATACAATGATATATTCATGGAGATTATGGTGGATGAGCAATGAATGTTCAGTTTTTATATTTTCTCTCTTGACATCTATTCTGATTTGCAAATGATAGACCAACACTCTACTGATTAGAGGATTATATGACTAACTTTCAGCAGGCAAAGAGAAATCTGTCTTTTTTCTGCTTGAGATGGAAGGAAAGTCATCAGCACTGAAGATTTGGCATCAGGGCTGTAGTTTATTTTCAGCTGAATATTAAGAATTCTGCGCAATCTCAGAACAGTCCATCACATTCAGATTTTTTCATGATAGACTTAGCAAGTTTCATGGCACTTATGGAATGGAGGAGAATGCAAGAATTATTAATGTCAGCAGGATTATGTAGTGCCTGTTACCTACCTTCTGGGAATAACAGGAAACATTGCTGACACTGAGTACAATTTTATTTATTTTTTGCTCCTCAGTCTGTTTCCAAATTTGATGAATCTCACTTGCTGAGGCTGAGATGAGAGGCAGAATGATCTAGGGATGAAGGGGAGGAATCTGTGCACAGATATTCTGTGTAAGATGTACCTCACTGGGATGTCCTGTATGTCATCCCAGGTGGGACTAGCCACTGCTGCTTCATTTGATATATCTGCATCACGTTCTAGAAGGATATGCATAATTTGGAAATCCTCTAAAGGTCCTGAGGAGAGCTTTACCTCTGCCCTGGCCCCTGCATGGCCATTACATGTTCAATAGTCACTAGTTTTCCTTTTACTTTCCCATAAAATTACTCTTAATATCATTTTGAGTATCACAGCTGTGCTGTGGGGCTGAGCTCAATAATTTTGGGAATACGTGCTGGGGTCACATGGCATAAAAAACTCCTGGATGTGCCATGGGCATAGGACGGTCAGACAGAAAAGTCCCTGCTCCTGGGTAACACCTGCAGTCCCAAGAGCATGGTGTAAAGGAACTGGGGACAAGTGAAAGTGTCCCTGTGGGAATGTAAGACAGGGACTGGGGGCAGAGCAGAAGGGGGAGCTGTCATCCTTCCCAGTCCTTCCGATAAATCAGCGCCAAATATTCAACTCCTTCACAAACCCAGTGTGGTGATCAGGGTTTGTGCCGTTCCTGGAGAACTCAGTGTTCCAGGTAAGTGCTATTATTAGGTGTCCTGCAAGCAGAGGAGCAGAACAAGCAAGCAGCCAGCTTTGTAACCTACGGATACAGGAAGGACAGAAATGAGAGAGACTGAGAAAAGGCAATGCTCTATCTGCAAATGCAGAAGCTGCCCTGACAAACACAAGCATATAAAGTTGGCAGAAACACAGGGTAGCAGCAAGGTTTGAGCTTCAGCTTAAGTGATCTGACTTGTGAATCTGCAGAGAGCAGCACTGCAGAAATAGAAATGCCTTGGGATGCCACAGAGCTGTGTCTTTTCCACTTGGTGAGAGTCACACCTAGGAAATCAGAAAAGATTCACAGGCAGCAGTGAACAGGGAGTATTTCTTGGCTGTTTCTTGTAACACAGGGCTGGTGTTTCCCCTGAAACAAGCAGGCAGTGATCTAATTCTCACTGTGCATGTGTGGTTTTTTTCATCCAGTGCATCACTAATGCCTTGAACAGACTTTAATGGCCATCATATTTAATATTGATGATCCAGGTATAATCTGCTGTGGAAGCAGCTGAGGCAGTTTCTTGGAGCCTGTTTCCAGCCTTTGTTCTCTCCGAGTTTGCTCTGTTTTGTATTTGTGTCCATCCCAAGTGTGTCAGCCTGAGAACAGATGAGGATGGTGAGGCAGAGCAAGCAATTTTGCTGAGCCTTTGGGACTGGTGCTCGTGCCGTGCTTTGGAGCAGTTCCTCTGATGTCTTATAGTCATTTCAGAGGCTGGCAGAGCTGAGACCCAACCCAGAGCCAGCCCCTCCCATGCTGCGTGTCCATCCTCAGCCTGCACGAGTCACTGCTGAGAAACTGGCCTCAGGCTGAACCGTTTGGGGTCAGACTGAGTAAAGATACTTGGGAGAAATCAGACCAAGTTAAGGTTCTAGAAATGTCTCCCTCTCGTGCAGTAGAAAGCTCAGTTCTAAGTTTGGTCCTGAATTTGGACTTAAGTTTGGTCATGAGTGGTCCCTAGCTATCCTCCAGACCCTGAGCTGGCTGACAGGGAACAGAGCCCCCGTGTAAGCTGTGGGTTAATGGAGAAGTACAGTTCGGCCCTGGAGGCAGACAGCCTGGCAGGTGTGCTGCCAACAGGGATAGCACAAAAGGACCTGGAAAAATTTAAGAAAGGATCCCTTTCCCCCAGCAAGCCTTACAGCAGCTGCTGGCTGCTCAGCTGCTGTCCAGGCAGCAGGCCTGCAGGAGGTGGGGATAAGGAGTGGAGGTTCTGGGGATGGCTCACATGGCTCAGGAGTGGCAAGTCCAGCATGCAGGGCTGCTATGGCTTGCATGTGAAAACAGGAGTGGGGAGAAGAGGTGTGAGGCTGCTGTGTGACTTATGAGCTCACCTGCTGGCCTGACAGTGCTGCTGATTGCCTGGCTGATGCCAACCCAAGGGAGCCTGGCCTTGCTATCTCCCCATGCTGGGGTCAGGGGGTACCCCAAAGAGCTGCTGTAGGAGCACAGAGCAAAGTAAAAATAGCCCCTTGTTATCTGTAACCTCAAAGTGTAATACTGCCTGGTCCCCAGGCTGAGGGCTGTGCACACACAGACCAGAAGCAGAGTCCCTGCACCGGAAATCAGAGATCCCCATCTTCTTCCTGCTCTCAAAGCTTCCCTGGTGACTGACTAAGCCTAATGGCATGAGCAATAATTGCTACTGCTTAATCAGGATGGTTTTAGGAAAAATTTTGTCTAATGAGAATCCATTTTGCAAGTAGCAGGTAATTAAAGTATGCTTGAACAGAAAAAAAAAAAGAGATATGAGCCTCTGAACATGGCTTTCAGGAGAGACAGTGCAAAACAAAGGCAAAGGTGTATATTGTGCCAGATGTTTCCACCAGAACCTGGGAGGGTGAAAAATGAGCCCCTTCAGAAGCCATTCCCCTGCACCTCCCTGGGATGGTGATCTCTGTGTGAGAGGGCTCACGTGTGAGTGTGCAGCCACATCAGAGAACTGCACCAGAGATCAGCAGGACACCTCACGCCTCACTTGGCATGGAGGAGCAAAAAGGCAGTGCAGTGACCAGAAAAACCTGCAGCCCACCATTTACATACTCCAAGGATCTCTGGATGAATCTGAGAGGGATGAAACAACTGTGAATTGGAGGATTATCTCACACACAGGACAAAATGGAGGGAGAAAAAAAAAAAAGCCATTTCCAGTTTCATTATCCTTAAAATCCTATTCATTCTTGTGCCTTCCTGTGCCTCCTCAGTTGTTTGGGTTTTTTGGTTCTATTTTTTTCATTTTCTCCCAAGTGTAGTGTGTGGGATTGGTCAAGCAATGTTCTGACTTTTGGAGAGGAAGGCAAACAGCCTTTGGCACAGGTCTCCAATCCTTTTGTGCACAACGCAGCACCTCTGAAGAAAAAATAGAATAAATGCTCTTACTCACCAAGATCAACAGTGGTAGCTACAGACAGAGGAAGGGGAAAACTTCAGGGAAGGCAGTGGCTTAAATGATACATTCAAAAATATTCAGATTCAGAGTAAACTCATCTTTGAAGCCCCCTTGTCCTCTCTGATACTGTCCTTCTAAGCCTTCCATATCTCTGGAGACAACATTTAAACCCACAAAAATAGACATGGAAATGAGGAATGGCTGAAATAATGTCAATCCTCTCAGCTCACACTCCTCAGCAATCCCAGAGACTTCCACCCCCCAGCAGCAAATACCTTTTCAAGGCAGCTCATACCAGCTCTCTTAGATGTTTGTAGCTCAGGGAGATGGCCAAGATGACCAAGACCTCTGGAAGTGACACCTTCTCTCTACCAACAGGACGAGGCAACAAGAATGACCAGCTTAGATTAGACACCAGGAGAGAGATCGAGCTTGCTGAACTTTAAAATCCTGTATCATAATGATAACAGTCTGGATTCTCTTTATAGTTGATGGAGAAAAAGCCATTTCTACATGTGATTCTCTGGATCTCTTTTAGACATATTTTTTAGGAAGAGATGTGCTTACGCATCAGAAGTGCCTGTTTCTCTCCATTGCCTATAAAGGAGTCAGCATGACTCGCTCAGCTGTTGACGTTTGCACTGTAGGAATCTAAATTTGGGCAGATGAATACCATTTCCAACTTTCAGTCTGCTGAAGTTAGGTAACATGAATTCTACTGTGGGCAAGTGCTAAATATTTGAATAGATGCTATTTTTTAATTCACCCTCTCCTTGCAAGACGGCAACATCAGTAGGGTTATCTGTGGGAAGAGGAAACAGCGTGTGTCATTAAAACCAGAAGACATCCAAATTCTGTACTTTTTTTTCTGGCACAGATTACCATGTGAGCTGCTGCAGATTTCTTAATCCCTCTGTTTTTTAAGCTTTACCACTATTCAATTTTCAAATGTTAGTTTACAATTTAATTCCTGGATCTGCAGACAATACTTTTGTAGCACTTCACTGTTCTTGTTTTTCCTCATAACATTTTTATGTGAAATATAGTTTTGTGACCAGATTCACTACATTTTCAGTGTTTTGCCTTTCCTGCCCTCCTCTGGGAAGTGGTATGCATTTCCTTCATAAATCTGAACTCTCAAGCCTGAAGAATGGCACTAGTCTTTAATATCAGAGCATCACTCCTTCACATCTGCTGGCTCTGAGAGGAGTATTTCATGTTTTGTCTCCCTTCTAATTTTCTTACTTTTCTTGAGTCTTCAGTTCTTCAATGATGTGTAGGGCAGTATGTTCTGTTCCAGAAGAAGACTTGGGAACAAATTCCTGCCAGAGAAAAGGCTTTTATAATCTATTGTGTGGGGGCCATTGTGCTAGTTTGACACCTATTTCAGCTTGGCTCACAGTTTCATCTAGGGAAGATTCTTTCGCTTTGGAAACTTGGGAGAAAACCATGGAGGGCAACTACTTCTCCCATAGATACAAACACTCCCTTCTTACCCTGCATGGCAAATAATGTGACAAAAATTGTTGATTCTAAACGCTGATTAAAAAGTTGATGAATGAGGCTTTAAATCCACCAGGAAAAAAAATAAAAATGCTTGTCACAACATTCAGATCATTCTGTCTAAGAGTCTATAAATTTCAAACAGGGGCAAACATCATTGCAAGCAGCAGCAGGATGTTCACCACCTCTGAGCAAAGGAGCAGGGAAGCATTAGCAGTTCCCCAAGGAGCTCAGAACTCACAGTGCAGCCCCGGGAGCAGTGGTGGCTGTTGCACAGCTGGGAAGGAACGTGAAGGGAATGCACTGAGGTGTCTTGCTGAGGTCATAGCTGAGGCTGGAGAGCAACTGAAGAGCTCAGGACGGCCTTTGAATGAGCAGAAGTATTTTTCTAAAGAATGCACATGAAAGCCACAAACATGGAGAAAGTGTAGAACATGCACCCACAAGGACTAAATTTAAAAGATGTGCTTAGCAGGGAACACATGCATAGCATATGGATGCAGCTGATGGAAGAGTTGTTGGACTCTGTTCAAGATACCACTCACATAGCAGATGAACCATAAATTTAAGCTACACATGTCACATCCTTACCACTAAGGTTCCCTTTAGTCATGTGTGAATGCAGCTTAGCTGTTGGAGCCTGGCTTGTGAGCTAACTTAGTCTCTGAGTGCACTAACGGTGGTGGGCAGGATTCAGAATGCAGAGGGATCCTCAGCTGCTCGTTACCCTGGGTGAGTTATTAGCCTGTGGGCTTTTTGCAGCCCTCACCTTGGCATTTGTCAGTCCTGGCACTCACTGCCTAATGATGTCGCACGCTGTCCTTCAGCTCCTCAGCTGCTTGCTGACTGACAGGCCAGCTTCTTTAGCATTTGCCTTGATACATTTTTGGGTATTAAATTAAGCTCCTTGAGCTGATTAAAAGCCTTCCAAGATTATGTTGTTGCCAAGTCTCCTATGCACACGCACAAAGACAATCATAAATAATAAAACTTGTTCTGGATTTCTCCAATAAGGGTGCTAGTATCTAAGTCTCTGCCCTCTGGCCAATTTTCTGTATTACTGAGCCAATTCATGTTCCTGAGAGGTACATAAGAGTGCCAGGTTTTTATTCTTCAGCAATTATTTTCTGCTTTCAAAATCTTTTAATCCAAAATCCAGTACACTGATAAAACTGGTAGAAAAGGTAAATATTTACAGAACAAAAATCAGACTCTCACCCACTTCCAGGCAGCACTGGAGTGGTAAGAGATTCCTTGCAGCTGCTTGCAAGCAATTAAAGTTTTAGATTTGCACTATACTTTTGGAACCTAATTTTATAAGCAGCTGCAGACAGTCCATTAATTTGAATCCAAAATGCCCTCTGAGTTCGACTAGTGCTAAAGAAAGCATTAGTTTCCATTCCAAAATGGGCTTTATCACATATTCCCGGTGCCCCTTTTGCATGTCTGTTTGACTCAAGGCAATAGCAGCATAGTATTTAAGTGCCAGTTATATTTTGGTAAATATGCACAATATTTTACTGGGGAGAGGAAAACTGAATGACCTTAAACCTTGTTAGAATGAGAAAGAAAAATAGGCTTAAGCATTCATCGGAAGGATTTTTAGAGAAGTCTTGCATATCTCTTGGTAGGGAGGCTTTATAACATTATGACTAACATTCAGATTTTGTGGATGTACAAAACCAGAATATCTTTTTTTTTAATGGGTCTAAATGAAAGAAAAAAAAAAAATCTAACATGTTCCTCTATCTTAAAAGTCAGATTTCAGCAAAATACTGATATTTGTCACCAATGAATCCATATTTTGATTGCAGCTGGTGATACCACTCTGTGATGGCAGTTTCTTTCAGATTTGAGGCTGTATGGTAGAAACACAGATGCAGAGGCATCTGTGATAAGATTTAAAGGATAACCTGCTGTTGATGAAGCTGTGTCTGGTGCAGAATTTGGAGGTTTCTTTGGTGGCAGGTTTTGTTGCTGATCTTACTGTTAATGACTTGTGGCAAAGCAGTAATGAAGAGAAATGGCATAAATGTGAAAGTAAGCTGGAATGCAAAGCATAGGAAAAGAAACTATCACTGAGCCAACTAGCAACAGCAGTGTTTTGGTTTTTTTAAAGATATTATGCAGAGGTGAATATTAGTACCTCTGAGTATGTGGAGCTTTTCCCAAAATCCAAAATGCAACATGGGAAAAAGATAGATCTTTTAGGTAGAATGGTGGACTGATGGGCAAAATAGGCTGGAACCATTCTGCAAGACACGGCATGGTCAGTGGCATAATTTATTCATATAAATAGAAATGGTGAAGTTAAGAAATTAAAGGCCTTAAATGCAAAAGTGAGAAATTTTGAACAAATCATGATGAGCAGTGGGTTGTGGTCAGAGATAAGTCTGAAAGATGACCTGAATAGGAAATGTTTTTAATTACTTTCAGGGAGCTAGAACTGCCAAAACAAAAGGCAAAGAGAAAGTAAGTGTTGATGGCAAAAGACATCAAGCTTCTGGAGAAGTATTGTAATGATGGAAAGGCCAAAATCTGGAGGTGATGTGGGAAGACTGAACTGAAGATAACACATAGAACAAAAGAAAACGGTGTCAAGTTGCCTAGGGGAGTTTTAGCCTGGATATTAAGGAAATATTCTTCACAGAAAGGGTTGTCAAGCACCGGAGCAGGCTGTCCAGCGAGGTGGCTGAGTCAGTGTCCCCAGAGGTATTTAAAAGACATGTAGACATTTTAGGGACATGGTTTACTGGTGGACTTGGGAGTGCTGGGCTAATGGTTGGATTAAATGATCTAAAAGGTCTTTTCCAACCTATATGATTCTATGATTTGTGATACTGGAAACATTGGAAAGAAGGCAGAGATTCATGTAGAGGAAAAACAAGCATCAGTTTAGCAATCCTAAATCAGTTTAGCTATGCAATAAATAAGTCCAAAAGAATATTAAAGACATGGTTTTCATCAGATGTCTGGATTTGAAAAGCACTCCTGAAATTTCTCATCCCAAAATAGCTAAAGGTGTGCAAGACTTGAGACAGCAGGAGATGGGCCAGAAATTCAGCTGACAGGAAGATCCTTCAGGAAGATCTATCAGGTCCTTGTTGGACCCATGCAAACTGCTGGAAGTACAAGGGGACCACAACAAAATGAAGGAAAGCTGAAAACCAGTAAAGGATTGTGTCGCAAAACCCTCAAAGTGAACAGGACTTTAAGAACACATGGCAGTGAAATTTGAAAGCAAAGGGGCAGAAGATGTAGTAATATGCTAAGGTGTTGTATTACTCTGCCTCTAGCTAGTCACAAAGCTTGTTCATGCCTCATATGTACAGAAAGTCTGTACCTCACTAAATTTTATTTTCCTTTATTTTAAATTAAATTTGACCAAGTTGTACCTATATAATATTCATGATGTTTCCATTTGCCTGGAACCGGCAAGCCCTTAAAAAGAAGAAAATGTCTTGTATTAAATTTTCTAAGCAGCCAAAATGCTGCTGCTCTTTTTCTTTTTTTTTCACCCTGTGGTTTGAATTTAAATTTATGTTTCTAAATTTACATATTCAAAAACCTAATCTGAAACCTGTTTGGAATTTGGATGTCTCTTTTTAGCACGTTTTGTTTAATACAGCTACTTCTCAAATTGAGGCATCACCCCTGCAGCTACTGGACGTCAAAGGACAAAAAAAAATTGCTTGAAAGAAAAACTGAAGCCACATTTCTATTTTGCATTTGAGCTGCTGACATTTTCTAGATAACACCAAGAGATGTCAGAATACTGGCTGTTAAAGCAGTCTATGTTTGGAGCCTATTAAGCTGAAGTCTGAGAGTGAAGAGAAATGTGCAGTCTTCTGGTGGGACTGACATATACCAATGCTTACTATATTTCAATTTTATAGGGAAAAGGAGTTTTTCGCTACTTCACCCCGCCCACCCCC
>VZRH01004816.1:142690-181572 GCA_013397555.1 Urocynchramus pylzowi | reverse complement strand
CCCCATCCCCCGCCAAGAGTTACACTTAAAATCTGGCAGGTCATGGAGCACCTGTAATTTCACTCTAATTCCTCTGTATATTCAAAGGTTACCTAATACAGCCTTGCCCTTCTGATGAGGAAAGCCTGGCAGGAAGTCCCAGCAGAAGCCTCTTACTCTCTTATTACTGTCAGAGGTGACCACTAGCCTGTCTTCTCCTCTGACACCAGTAATTCTGCCTCTTTAATGCTCCCCCATTATGTTGCTCAAGGAGTCCAGACTGTCAGTTCTTGATGTTAAAGATGTAGCTCCACCAAGTTCTTTAGAGTTACACTGGTGTAAAGGCATCTGGAAATAGGAGAGGGGCCTCTGAGTGTATTGTTCAGGTCTCTTGTATGCCATGTAATGCAACCAGAATGATCTTGGCCTTGCCTCCTATGCACTCTCTCATCTTCTCATGCAGTGGCAAGCGTAGGAAGGAAATTGGTTTCCTGTCAGCTGAATTCTCCTGGGAGCTGCTTGGCATGCACAGGAAGTCTGTCAGAACACCCCTCCAGAGATCACATTCCTGTTCCCCAGTCCTTGCTCCAGCTCCCCTCTCCCATGCCCAGGAAGGGATGTCTCAGCACAGACCTCTCCCCCATCCACTGCACATGGCAATGAGCCTGTGACATGCTAAGAAAAAGCATGAAGGACTGAAGAGACCATGACTGCAGACAGCTATTTACTTCCAGAGCCATGCTGCTTTTCTACAAAGCCAGTCTATCATGCTCTGCCACACTGGCAGCCTTGGAAAGGTTGCAGCGGGCTGGGAAGGGTGCATGTGGCCAGGGAGGGTGCACAGGGCTGGGCAGAGCTGTGCCTGGACTGACAGGCCCAGATGGATTCCTTCCAGACCTTTCTGGGATGTCTCTGCCTGCCTGCTAATCTTCATCTGAAGTTAACCGACAGCTGGTGGCACTTAATCAGAGGCATCATTCCTTTGGCCCTGCACACTAATGAGACTCCTGAACTGTGCTGTGCTGGATAATGCAGATCTATCAGTTGCTTCCTTTGGTTGTTCCCAGAGCCTTTTGTGCCCACCAGTTTATAGATTATCCTAAATATTGTTTCTGACTTCAAAGATATGTAAAAGCATTTGAACATCCATCACATCTGAGCAAGAACTGTTACAGAACAGCTTGTCCTCCTGCACAGCAGCTGGCCAGAGATTTTCTACTGAAGCTCCTGCCTTAGCATACACTATGATTAGCATTGATATTCCCCACTTACCTACATTTGCCCGCCCTTCCTCAGCAGCACTGCTGTTGCCTGCCTTAAAAACAGTAAGGGTGTGTGTCTGCCTGACTGGGGTTGCTACAGGGCCACATAGACCCTTTGCCAAGCCATGGGAAATTTAGAGGAAGCAATCTGAGCAAGAAATGCATGTCTTAGTCTTGAAAGATGAATCCAAGCAGAAGCAGCCCAAGAAGCTAAAATCCTTTCTGTATGCCCATGATAGCATCATGTGAATTGATGTGAAGATCCTTTCACCAAATTTAGTTTTCCACTGATGCTTTTCAGGAACTAATTAATCATTTCCTCAGTTTGGATTTTTGTGTTGTGACTTGTAGTGATGAAGGGTACAAGTGGTGGGGGTAGATGATGTCTTTACCAGCACCAACCCAGTCCATGGGAAGATCTGAGAGTATTTTAAGTGCCTGAAGCCTTATTGCAATAGCTATAGGCCCCTGATTAGCTAGGCCAACACCAACTTAAAATTCAGCAAAATGTGCTACTTCTGGGGGGAAACACAAGTGGTTGAATGCTTCTCACCCTAAGCAATAACATGTGGCTCTTCCCAAGAGCCAGAAATTATCAGCTTGTACAGGTGAGCTAGCCAGGAAAATAGGAGGCCTCATTCTCATCTCAGACTGGAATCATGAGGAAGGCAGTCCACCAAACTTGCTTCACCTAAGAGGTGCAAATGCAATGAAAATGAAGCATGAGACCCGCACAGTTTTACGGTTTTAACTTTTCTCTTAGTTTGAAGGAAAAAGACTGCTTGAAAATCCAATAGATATGCTAGAGGAAAGTGAAAAATATGTAAACATTCCAACTAGTAATGCAGAAGGAAAAATAATTGATCAGAAAAATGGGATGATAACCCCAGAAAAATGGGAAGGTAACCCATAAGTTACCTTCAAGCATGTGTTCAAGGACAGGTTTATGTTATTTTGCTCAGTCCATTCTTTCTTTATATCTTTCTTTCTTTATTTCTTGTAGAAAAGAGAATTTAAAATAAGAAAAGAGAACTCCTTCTATTTCTTTCTATTCAGATTTATAAATATATATATACTAGGAAATATTAGTATTTTTTATATTAATATTTTGTATGTGTGAGAGATTATTTTATTCAGCATTTTTAAAATCCTTAAGTCTGCTGTTTATTTCAATTATTTATCATTTTGGAAAGGGAACGCAGGCATGTGGAGCTCAGAAAAAGATCAGAGTCCAGCTCTCCACAGGATTACTTTTTCTTCTTAATCCTCAGGCACCTGATAGAATTTTTCTCTGTTTATTATTATTTTATATTTCTTCTTCATATTCTATTTATTTATTTAGATTTATAAATGATACCACCATGCTAAGGGCAACTGTCCTCTCTGAATCATTCCTCTTGTGCCTGTGACATTTGTGCAAACCTCACATCTGCCTGATGTGTTTCAGCTCTCGGTTCTAAACTATTTCAGGCCACCGTATCGTTGTTTGCTCACTTGGCCAAGCATCCTGAAACTAACTGCTTAATATTCCATTTGACATTAAGCCTCACCTATACCTTACAGTCTCTGAATTCTCTGGGGCAACAGCTGTCTTTTGAAATTATGTGTAGTGGGGATGGCATAATTGGGCCTCAGGCCTCGAGATGGGTCCCCAAGGCACTGCCACAATGCAGGGCATCCTCCTTACAGCCAGGGAAGGGGATCACCACAGCAAGTGCTGGATTCTCTGTCCCTTGGCAACTTTCCTTTCCTGCTGAAATACATTCTGCAAATACACAGAACATGAGTTCAATGCAGGGGTAAGTGATGACATTTAAGGGCTTAAGGAGGTCAAAAGAGATGATCCAATGGTTCCTCCCAGCCTTCGATCCATGAGTCTATGAATACTGATAAGAGCAAATTTAAAAGCATCTCTGTGAAAAGGTCTCCACAGCCAATGCTTCAGGAATGCTGTGGGAGTTTTGCTGGGAGACTACTTCAGGGCTTGGCATAACTCTGCTTTCAATGAACAGGCACAGCCTCAGGGAGAATACATCTACCTGGGGAGGTAGAAAAAGATGTCTCTAGAAAAATAGCACCTTAACTAAGCTGGAGGTGTGACAACTCTATTACTGATTCCAAAGTGGTGACACAAATAAATTAATCAAATTCCCCAAGCACAATTTTTAGGAGCAAACAACCAGGAATACTGAACAGCATGGATGAATTTTGAATTATTGACTGACTAGCTGTTGACCCTCCTTTAAATTCCCACTGGTTTTGGAGTTGCTCATTTCTGCTGGCTCTGAGTTAACATTGTAACTCAAAATAATCTGCAGCTAAAAGAAAAAACAAACAAACAAACAAACCAACGAAACCATCAGGACATTATGTGCAGGTGTGGTTCAGGCAAGACAAGGAGTAGGAATCCTAGACTGCACAGCTATGGAAAGCATGCTAAGTAAGGCAGGGAATATGCAATATCCCCAGACACCCACCAGCAGGTCTATGAGGCAGAGCTGAACCTCACCTTGTTCAAGCCCAGAAGGAGGTTCTCTGTGGAGAGGTGTGAGTCAGTATCTGTCTGGCTTTTAACTTATGCCCTTGCTGTATCTTTGCAGTCCACTGCCAAAAGCAGTGAATTACTTATGGACATTGAAAAAGAGCTGCCCTTTTCAATCACCCTTCTTGCTCAAGCAGCAGGCATCAGCAGCAATTGGCAACAGGAGCAAAAAATAAACTTTGAGCAACCTCACCCCATCACCAAATCCCCTCCTAAACACGTATTGTTTAGCAAGAAGATAATATTTCTAGTAATGAAGCAACAAAGCAAATAGTGTTCAGTGCTCTGTAAACAGGAATGCACACAGACACACATACATATGAGACTTGGAATAAAATTCTTCCAAAAAGCACTTCTTCCTATGCTTCCCAGTGATGGAGTGAGAAATCATTACTTTTAAGAAATTGTTTTATAATGCAAAAACACTGGATGGTATAGTTTTGACTTTACAGCACATGCTATGTTCAGGCTCTGCTTGAGTCAAAGATGCAACAGGGAGGGCTAGAAATGTGAAACTGGTGTGTTTTGGCTTTGACTCAGCTCCCAGAATGAGCCAGCAACAATTCTTCTTCATTTAGTATGTTTGTGTTATTTTGGCACAGAAACATCCCTAGTTCTCTGGCATGATTTCATGAAAAGTTGTTGGATCTTCACCTGCTCATTTCTGCAAGGTCTGACCTGTTTCTCCTGCTGCTGCATGACACTTTCCTGACTTCTGCCCATGTTGGTGTTGCCATTTCCCTGGGAACCCCTCAAAGACCTAAGTCTGGATGACCTCAAGCTGCCCCAGGGAACTGTAAGCCTGCAGGAGTCCCGTGATGCAAGTCAGCTCCTGTTGTGATTTAACCGCAGCCAACAGCCAAGGACCATGCAACCCCTCACTCATTGCCCACCCCTCCAATGGGAAAGAGAGGAGAGTAGGAAAAAAAAAAGGTAAAACTCATGGGTTGAGCTAGAGCAGTTTAATAATTGAAATATAATAATAATAATAATTGTTAATAATGATTAATAATAACAAATAAAATGCAAGATAATAAAAATAGAGGAATAAACCTTAAGAAAACCAAGTGATGCACAATTCAACTGCTCATCACCAACTGACAGATGTCCATCCCATCCCTGAGCAGCAACCAGTAGAACTCACTCCAGTTTATGCATTGAACATGATATTCCATTTTATGGAATATCCCTTTGACCAGTTTGACTCTCCTGGCCATGCTCCCTCCCAGCTTCTTGTACACCTGCTTGATGTCAGAGCACAGGAAACTGAGAAGACCTTTTCTTAGTAGACCTTTTTCTTAAGAACTACTGAGCAAAAACTCCAGTGTCTTATCAACATGATTCTCCTACTAAATCCAAACCACAGCAATGTACCAACTAATGGGAAGAAAATTAACTTTATCCCAGCCAGAACCAGGGCAGCTCCAGACATCTCAGAAGTTCTGGCAAGACTGAATTTTGTTGCAAAAGAGCATCAGTAGGGCCACAGAAGGGTCCTGGAAAGTCACTCTTTCCACTCTGCTGGGTCAGGGGTTTCAGGGGAGCAAAGGATGGATGACAACAATTGCAGGGAAAACCTCAGATCTTTGCTACTGCTATTGAAAGCCATGGCCCCACATGTCCTGATTCCTCCAGCAACAGCCACCAGGCTGGCTCTCCAGGGCACTCACACTGACAAAGGCACTGCAGGAGCCTGAACTCACTCTGGTTTCACCAGCAGTCTGTTGCCATAGGCAACTGCCTATTTTGCCTATACCTAGAGCTGGCCGTGAGCAGTATGCACAGCAGGATTGCTGTGATGAGATTAGCACACTTTATTATACTATCCCTGCTCTTATCACCAACCCCAGAGCTGACAAATTCAAGATAAGGAAATTTCTCTCATGTACTTACCATGGTCTCGAACAGGACTTTAGAAAGAAGCAGTGAATGCCACAGTATTCACATTTACATGGGAAAATTTAGGGAGTCATTGCTATTCTTGTTTTCAGGTCCTCTGAACCCTTTAATGTCCCAGTTCTGGTCTGGTTGCTTATCAGTTATTCCAGCTTGAGTAGCTTGAGGGTGTCCTCTGCGCTCTAAGATAATGTCAATATGGGACCAAGGCATCATAATCCCTTCAACAGTAGCCCATAATATTTTCCATTCTAAACTACCCAGGAATAGCTTGCTTTTTAGGCTGACTTTAACCTGTGTACCACTTCACTTTTGGCAGCTGGGATAGAGAGTCACATCAGGTAAGCATACCTGTTAACTTAAGGAAAGGTAAAACATCTCTAAAGCTCAATGAAAGCCAAAATAGGACTTTTTCTCTCTAGAGAGTCAGACAAGAAATCAAATCACCACCACTTGACACATTACCATCCACCAGCTTAGCAGCTCAGCTGCAGGCACAGTGACATTGCACTACCATGGTCTGTCTTGAGATCACCATGTGGAAACGGAGCTGGCTCTAAATTAGAAATACTGAACCTAAACCCTTTCTTACATGTATTTTCCATTTAGGTTCCTCACTCCCCATTGAAATATCTTGTTGATTCTGAGAAATATCCCACTGAATGTGGCACAGGTTGTCAGAGATGTTGCTTGTAAACCAGAGAGGCATGTAATTAGTTTGAAAATCCGAGGTTTTAGATCATCAATTCTTGCATAGCTCTGAAAGTCTGTGCCTCAAGTTGGGTTTTGCAGAGAGATATTTATGTAATGTGAAATTCTGTTGCATCAAAAAACAAATACAGGCCTGCGTTGACCTGACAATGACCTTTTCAATAATAGAAAATCATCAAAATAAAGGACAATGCAAATGCAGATGATTTTGTTACAGTAGATTTGATCAAACAAAACAGACAATCTAATTAACCAGTGATTAGATTAAGTAGAAGTCTCTGCATTGAGTGATGGATAATTAACTGGAATTGTATTTACTTATTTTTTATTGTACTGCAGAACAAGGCACATCTTTGCCTTTCTTTCCTTTCACTGTAGCCTTAATTAAACAAAATTATTCCGAATGCCTTACACAGCATCTAGGCCTCCAAGTAAAGATGGTAAGTTAGAAAGGGAAAGCCAGCCCTGCACGGAGATTTAGTTGCAGATCAATACTGCTTGGATAAATCTCATCCAAAGGAACAGTTACAACCCTGGCTTTTCAGAGCTGCTTGGCATTTACAGCTCCAGCTGAGTGGAATGTGAGCTGCAGGTGCTCAGCCCTTCAGAGAGCCATGCCCTTATTGTTCAAACTTAATTTATGCTGGAGAACAAGCAAACAAACATATTCAAGGCAAACATATTCCTAATTTCTGCACCTGAGTCAATTCAAGACTTATTTTTATCAAGGCAAATGCACAGAAGGCAATGGTGCACAGCTGATCAACATCTCCAACAGAAATGGATCTTGTACTTTGAAATCCTTATCAGAAATGGTTGTGGTGACTTTTAAAGTATACACTGTGTGAGTGGCAGTCTTTTAAGATGATTTAATTCCATCCTTTTAAGAACTGTGATCTGGAAGATTAGTTTGGCTACCCAACACTACTAAGAAAACCCTATACTACTGAAGAAGCCCTTTTGATAACACAGCTTGTCAAATATTAGAGGTAGTTTTAATTTTTAAAGTCTTTTATTAATTGTGTATTTGCCAGAGGCTCTGTGGTATCCTATGAAAATTACATAGCAGGCATTCATTAGGTTCACCATAAACATGGGTTGCATATCCACACATTCTCTTGTTCTGAACACGTAACCGTTAATTTGATGAAATATCTGGTGGCAAAATTTCTCTCCTAGCTGTGGGACTACTGTCTGTCTAGACACTCTTACTGCTCTCATTGCCATGGCACCTCCGTGCATCCAGACCCAAGGATAGCTGAGGAGGAGTTAATAAGCATTATGTCTCACTAGGTCTCTTCAGAGGACGCTTCTGCCAAACTGCAGGGGACAGCAGACGAGAGCAGACGAAAGCAGCATGATTCCTCCATGCGATGGGCTGCCTGATGGGAAAAGCCAGTAGGACTTTTGGAAGTCCTGGCAAGTGTGGAAGCTCTGGCATCTCTCTAGCAGTGCCTTGCAGACAGCCTCTGGCCAGGTGGCAGGGCATTCGTGTGTTGGCTTATACGATGCAGGCGTTTTTCTCACTGTGTGCAGAGACAAGCAAAGCTAGAGCTACTGCAAGCTCTGTGCTAGCAAGGATGCCAAGGAACACCATGTGGAGGCGGGTGAATTCTGGATGAGCAAGTGGGTAAACAGAAAGGCTGAAGTGCCAGGGGTAGCCTAGGGGCATTCCCTTAGGGAACAAACAGCAACTGAGACAGAAAGTAAGGCCTCACTACAGCAACAACCTTCTGGAACTGTTCTAGGGTATCAGCTAGACTTTTAACAAAAAGGCCTGGTTAACCCAGTGATGCATGTGCTGGCAGTTGCTGTATTTTAAGTCGACAATTTTGGTTCTGAAATGTCAACCCATGAATTCACCCATTTACTTGTATAAATTGGGATCACTTTTATGATACAGACTTTATTTTCGCTGGCACTGAGTGCAAGCCACCAACTGATAAAACCACACCTCATCACTATTGATGCTCAGGGCTTGGGTCTTGGTTCCCATGATATTATTAAGAAAACTTATACTGTCTTTCACATGAGTAAGCTTTTAACTAACTCAACTTGTACTGAGTCCTTATTTACATCTGAACAACCACTCTGACCAAAAAGGACTGTGACAGTGGGAACAAAATGTGACCTCTGGTTTGTACTCTTTTAGCAGTGATTCTCACAGTTCTCAGCCTCTCTCTCCTCACATGGAGTTACTGTACTTTTAACCTTTCTCACTAAAGTTTGTTCAGAGTAACAAGAAAATGAATGCGACTACATCAGAAAGTCCTAATATTCTGTCATGAAATATTTAACAAGTACTGATGTTGAAAAGGCTGGTTGTCAGGACGATGTGCACCTCCTAAATAACATGGGCAAAATAATATAATTGCAGCATACTGCTTTCTATGGACAGAAATCTCAGTTAAATTCCTCCCATCTTACTCTTCATAAGGCCACAAAGGTCAAGAATTGCTTACAAGCAATAGGAGAGTGTTTTCCAGTGTCCAGCAGCCTAGATGCATCCTGACTCCATCTCACAATAAAGCCCAGGCACATTTCTTGTCCTCATCTCCTTCTCCTTTCTCCTCTTGTCTTCCTTTCTAGAAGGCCAGATGAGTAGATGTAGGGCAGGCAGCCTCACTGTCAACAAGGAAGGAGTTGTAGGAGATGAAAGAAAACTCCTCCAGTTTTGTTGGAAGCAAGGAACAGGGAGAATAAATAGATATGAAATGAGAAATTTCAGATACCAGGATAAGAAGAAGTACTGCCCGTTTTTTTTTCTTCTCAGTGATGATGTATACATGCAGACACCAGCCTAGGAATTGAGGGGGAACGCTAATGAATCTCTCTGAGTTGTGTCTATGGTGCTGATTACCACTGTTCCCTCAGAAGTCTCCAATATTTATGATTTGGAGATGTTTTCAGCAGGCAATGAAATATTAGTCGCTATTTAAAAGATGTACCACATAATTGCAGAAGATGGCATGTTCCCATCCCAATTAGAAGTGGATAACTGTAATACCTGAAGGAGCCTTGTGCATCATTTGTAGGTAAATATGACTCCTTGTAAAGGAATTTATGCAGAGAAAAATGCATAATATATTTGTGAATAGTAAGGTTTTGATGCAAAATACTGCAGTAAAAGAATCACTATCCCATGGAGAAATCTGAGTTTGAGATATATTTCCTAAAAGGAGGCTTGCAAATCATCTTCTCGTTATTGCTTGTATATCAATATGGCAAGCAGAACTTTCTACCTCAGAAAACTTTGTGCTTAGCTTTTCATATTAAATTCACAAAAACATTATTATATGTCAATTCTTCATCTTCAACCGAAGCCTGTCTTCCTACACTGATCCTGCTTGTAGCTATTCCCCAGGTCAGCTAGCATGAGCAGCTCATACTGCCTTAAAACAGCATGGCTGCTGCAAATTATGCACTGGGAATGGGACTGTTCCCAGTAAATTGCTAAAGCAGCTCAAAGCAAATGCTGAGGTGTGTTCTAACTGATAGGTTATGTAGGGGAATGTAGGGGCCAGTATTTAACATGTACACAGTCTTTTGATGCCTAGAGCAGATAAGCAGATTCCAATATCCACGTGTTGAAGGTGGTTGCTGAAAGGGGCAATAAAGTGACTAAATCCATGCTTTTGTAGATTCAGCCTATAAGAATTTATGTAAAGCTCACACATCATTTCCATCATAGAATTAATATAATCTAATCAGCTTGAGCCTGTACTGTAGCAATATGTCAGGTACCTAGCGTCCACGAAACAGCAAATAAACTTTAAATCAACTGAAAATCCTAGTGATTTGTGAACAGAACTATATCTGGACCCTGAGGAAAAAATACAACCAATTCTGCAGCTTCAGTTTGTTCCTTCATTTGGTGTGGTGTTAATAGGACTACAAGGGTCAAATTCAGGGCTTTGATCAAGAAAATATGGATCTGCTCTCTAGACAGAACTGCACTTGCTTGCCAGAGGTCTGGTTCTGACCCAAGATCTTTGACATCATGATTATGTTGGGTTATTTTTTTTTTTGCTTAATTTTATAGTGCTGAAAGATCTTTGAACAAACTTGTTTTATAGAAGCGAATACAAATATATGTGGGGTATGACTGCAGGCTTACAAGCAACAGAAATACCTGAAAAACCTTCTGTTCTTCTATTGATCCAAAGGAGTGCTTGAAACATTACTATGGCAACAATTCTTACCCAGTGGAAGGAGCATGCCATTATCTTTGCATAGGAACAAAACAAGAGGAGGTATTTTTCAGAACTAGTGCCCACCTCCCCTTTACCACTACAGATGTGCTGACCTTCTGGCAGGAGTTCCTACTGCAGGAACTTTCAATGAAAAATCACTTACAGAATTATTTATTGGTCCATGCGCAGAGAATAAAGAAATTCTATTGACCAACAGAGTCCTGGCACAGAAAACAGTGGTGTGTGGAACTACTGTTTTCTGAAAGTATCAAGCATCTTCCTTACCTCTTTTACAACCTTGGCTACTGATGTAAATAGAAGAGACAGGGCTGCTCTGGCTCACTCTAAATGTTGTCTGTGTCATTTGGCTGCACTCAACCTTTCACAACTACAGCTATTAAGTCAGAAAACTATTGAGCATCAATATCACCGTGTTCTTACTGACAATGAGTCCAGGCTCAGGTACAAATCTGCTGGCGTTGAGCTCAGGCTGAAGTACAAATCTGTTGGTGTTATGGTAATGGTGTTATTTGGTCAATCTGGACAAATAAATTCAGCAAGAAACTATTTTGCATCATGTGGCTAAATTGAAAGTCCCCATCCCATATGGCCTGAAGGCAGAGTTGACAGTTAATCATATTCCAGATGTTTGCAACACTGAAGAAGCTCCGTCTGCTGCTCCTAACTGCATCTCTCATCCCCAGCTTCACATATGGGTAATTTTAAAAAGTATGTGACTCTGCCCACCTCTCCTAACTCTGGGGAGGAGAGTGATACTGGCTACAAGTCCAGGCAGACTGTTCTTCCTGTAAATGGCTGAGAAAAATGATTGTGTGGGAGATGGTGCCAAACGAGGAGAGAAAAGGAGCAGCCTGGAAGAAAGCTTTCAAATCTGCACTCCCACTGCAGAAACACTTTATGGCTGTCCTGAGGCTGGGGAGAGGAACAAGCAGCTGCAAGCTCTTTCCAAGCTGTTTGTTTGCCAGGCTTCTCTCTGGGCAGCCTGTGGAACAACCAGCTGCGAGAGCAGCACAAGTAGGTGGAGCAGCTCTGCCCACTTGGGAGCTCAGCACTGTTTCACAGGGCCACTTAACAGCACAAGCCAAGTGGGTGCTGCCCATTGCCATTAGTATTTTCATCCCCTTTTTCATAAAAGCAGAAAGGTAAGAAGGGTCAGAAAAAAAGGAGACAGAATCTGAGCAGAAGACAGACTGTAGAATGTGACCAAGACTAACCAAGTATGTGAAGTACAAGACAGGAATGGGAATGACATTTCTACTAACTAGTAATATTGGAAAAAAAATGTACAGGAAGCCATTTGCTAGGTCCCAGCCTAAAAACCTGAGTTTCTACTTGTTTTGTATAAATGGCAAAATCCTGTTTTTCTAAGGGCATATTTAACCCTGCTGTTCCTGAAAATTATTCATCTTTACTTCAGGGTAACTGTCTCCTGCATCCCATGTCAAACATGGTGAGAATATATGTGTATCTGTGTGTAAATACAGTTTTATTTAACACATACATGCACATAGACAAGAAAGAATGTAGAAAATGTCTCAATGAAAGTAAAACCATAATACACCCTTGGATTTAACCTATTTGATCAGTCTTTTTCCATTGTGTCTCTAGACACACTGATTTTTTTCAATACTAACTTTTTTCCTTATTTCTTGGTGACTTTGGATACTGAAGGTATTGAAATAGGAGCTATTATTAAGGATACAATTATTATCTTGATAACATCATCTTTGACAGCTTCATGAATGAACTTTATTAATAAATAATGATTAATTATCCATCAAATAGTGTTTTCCCACTTATCCAGCTTCCTCTGCTTTCTATATCTGAGAGCCTTCCAAGTATTTTATAAAACTAACAACCTTTCTTCTTGCTTTTAGGTAAGTAGCTTGATCAGGTCAAGGAATTTCCTTCCATCTTTTCTGTTGCATAAGTGAAAGTAGGTGTGCTGGAAACAAATTTTTAAGGAAAGGCTAAACCAAACAGATAAAATACATGGGTAGACTCAAAGTCAGGGAAAGCTCTATTCATTTTCAACTCACATGAAAGCAAGTTTCAGGCCCAGCTCTGCACTCACAGGTAATCCCATGTTGGCTGTTGGCTGTGTTTCTGTGTCCTGGGGAAATGCAATTGCTGAAGGACAACATAATCACTGAGGAGGAAGTTCTAGCCCAGATAGCCTGGGACATCTGCAAAGGCTTTCTGAACACCAAAGTACAGCCTATCAACATGGATTCTGTGTGAAATGTAGGAATATCACTTAGAAAAACTGGTTTTGGGTAGCAAGGAAGTTTATTGAATGCAGGCTCTTATATTCTCTCCTGCTGACCCTGCATCCTGTTGTCTGACGTGCCCATCAGATGTGAGAGCCAGTTTCCTGAGCGTGGTGCACTTCTTAGGTCTGCACAGGTAGATGGGGAGTTGAAAGGCACTGTGGAAATCCTAGGGTAGTATTTTAAGAAACTGGAGTCAGCTACACTAGCTTGAATCTAAATCTGCCTTTTCTGGACTTTGGAGAAGAACTGAGATTCCTCAGCATAACCAAAATGTTATTATCCTAGACCCTCTATGGCAGGCAGTGAGGTCCTTTTGGTGCCACTCAGTTTGCCCCCCATTTGACTCAGTGGAACTCGTGCTCCAGCACGAGGGACACAGACCAAGGGTCACAAACAGCTGTCACTCTGGCTGCCAGCAGGGACCTAACACCTCATAGTCCCTGGACCTGCCAGCCCAAACGGGCAAACAGGCACAGAAGCACAGACCTGCCTGCATTTTTGCCCCATGGATGCTCCTGTGGATGCAGTGATCCCACTCCCACTGAGGGGAGATTGCCTCTCTGGAGTCAGGGGTTACACAGCTGGGCTGCAGGGAGAGCAGGTGTTCTGTCCTGTCCAGCTGCAACTTGCAGGCTTCCTGAGCCATGCAGCAATCTCTCCCTGGTGTCATCTGCTGGCAGTGGGAAGGTGTCAGGGTGTGTTATTAAGGGAGGGGCTGGGAGACAGGGAAAGCTCTGGATCTACTCTTCAGTCTCATAGCCAAAATAGGGGGCTACTGAAAACCCCTCTGTCCACCATCAAGCAACAAATTGCACAGGTTTGGAGATGATGTGCTCTCAAGTGCTAAGCCATGGAAAGGTTTCCATCCTGGGAAACCCACATCCCCTTCACTGTCACTTGTCTTACTGCTCTGGGGCCAGAGTTGGGCTGCTCCCTCTCCCCTCTGCACGTTGACCTTCAGGACTCCCTTAGTCCTAAAGCCACAATACTTGGTAAAAAAAAATGCCCAGCTCAGGAGTGGGTGAGTTCCCACCAGGTTCACAACCATGACTTTGAGTGCTCTCAGGGAACATTTTTAGTAGGATTTCTGTGGGCTTTTAAAGAGTTTATCAAAATATTTTGCACGTATGCTGTGATGTGGCTTGTAATTAAAATGGGGTATAATGGCAAAGATTTCTGTTCTACACAGGTTTTACAAGGCTTCCAAATGTCGAGAGGAATACAAGCTGCCTTTGCTGTGCTGGTACTAATTGCAGCCCCCTGACAGGAATGTAAATGCAGTTTCTTAGCACATTCTTATCACAGCATGTGTGGGATTTACATATATAACTCCTATTAATGCTAATGGAAGCTTATATACATAATTCTTTTTGCGTAGGGCTAACACTATATTTTTATCTGAACCTGATGCAACTGGAACCAGACATCTTACATAAGTAGAAAGATCTGTAGTTTCTTACCGGAAGCTTTCTTAACATTTTGGTTCGATTAAAATGGATGGAGGAAATGCAAGTGAAGAAGGCAATACAAGACTTTATGCCAATACTGTGATATTGGCATTGGAAGTTCATGTAATTCATATAAAAAGTATTATGTTATCTTCAATGATCCTATTTCCCTCAAAGTTTCTTTTAGTGGCTTTAAAAATAAATTTAATTACATCAAAAATCAGGATTGGGGGTTTCCTGACTAACTTGTTAATTCAGAATCAATCTGCTTTTAATGTTTAGATGTGTTTAAATGCTTATTTGGAGTAATAGTACTTATAAAATGAAGTATCTTTTTTTATTTAGAGCTACAGTCAGTTCATCATTATGAATCTCTGAAAAAAAGAGCCATGCTGCACATTGTGGTCCTCCTACAGCCAGGAGCATGCTGAAAGGATATCATGGTTGGTATCTTCAACTATTACTAGAAGTTTGCTTTCCCTGGTTAGCAAAGTACCTCAACTTCCTATTAATAACACCTGATGCTTTTTGTCTTTTCTTGTTTCTAAAGTTTGGGTTTTGTTGGGGTGTTTTGTTTGGGGTTTTTTGGGGTTTTTTTGGTTGGTTTGTTTGTTTGTTTCTTTGTTGTTGTTATTATTGTTGTTTTTTGGGGTTTTTTGTTGTTTTTTTGTTGTTGGTTTTTTGTTGGTTTTTTGGTTTTGTTTTTTGTTTTTGTTTTTTTCGGGGGGGGATGGGGGGTGTTTGGTTTGGTTTGGTTTGGTTTGGTTGGTTTGTTTGTTTGTTTAATTTGTTTCTGGGATGGGAAATGACATCTTCTCCTTTCTGATATGATGACACCCTGCTGTGTCTACAATCAGCTTGTCACCTGAAAACTGAATTACCGTAATGCTTACTTTCAGGGTAGATGTTTGGGGCATACTGTAATCTGATAGGAATTCTAAGAAGTCTGTTGTGCTGAGAATTTACATCATCTGAAGCTGTCCTAGTCCTCTCTCCCATTTGTTTTTGTATGTTTGTTTATTCTGTGCAAGGAAACAAGAGCACCCCCCATTGTACCAAGATGAAAACAGATATTTTGAAGCAGGACTGTATTTAGACTGTAGGCAGGATCCTTGAGTTCTCCTCCAACTCTCTACTGTGCTGTGGTAGTTGTCACCAGACAAGACAGTTGAAAGTCTGCCCCATCAATTTAAAAGAAGCTAAGGAAAACATGATAGAATGTCCATGGTGAGGACCATTTTCTAAATAAGTTGTTATTTTTTAGCTAATTAAGCTAATTAAAGATGGAGTTAGAGGATACACTAGCTGTTTCAAAGGTTGTCTCTGTTTTCATAGGGTTTTACACCATTTTTGCTTATGTTTTGGCTAAGGCTGGATATTTTATCATTCAGCTGGAAGGTTATTGTTTAAGGATTGTTGTGCGTACACCAGAAAACTGGTCCGACGAGCACAGCTTATATGCTGAAGTAAATGTCAAAACCATAGAGACAGAGATAACAGAAGATTAAGATTTTGATGGCTCATTTATAATGTTGAGAAAAAGAGTGGAGAATGCACTGTGCTGCTGCACAGTAAATCCTTTACAATGGAAGGATAAAGGTTTTATATTTGTGTATCACTTACTGAAAGAGAAATGGTTCCATTCATTTTAACCTGAGAAATTCAAACTTTGGGATAGTATGTGAAAACTGTAAATGTTACTCAGAGATTTAGTAGCAAGAAGTGATATATAAACTTGTGTTGCTGCACAGAAATAATGTTCTGTAAACATAAATCTTGAATATAAAAAACTGAGAAAAAGTGAAAGCAAACTTTACAGTGGAAAGTATTTGTTATCAGAAAAAAAATTTCTGAGTAGGCGGGACTGGCAGTGTAGACTTGTAAAAACAGTCATAGTGGTTTTCTGTTTGCATTTGGAAGGATTGAAAAGACCTACTGCTTATTTAATTAATAATTTACAAAGGAAATTCATTAAGGCAGTTTCTTTATGGAACAGTTACTGTATCTCAGTATGATTACAAGCAGACAATCAAACTGCATGCTATTAGGAATAAATATATAATTCAGGTTTGAACCCCATATGGAGATGAGAACCTTTTGCTTTTGCACATTTTGGTACCTCAAAATACCATTAAAAATGGAAGGAACCCAATTACAGTGATTAAAACCCCAGTCCCTAATTAAAATACTGTACCTAGTTGACTCATCTTTGTGCTGGCTGTGTAAACCTGACCTTGAAGAGTGATGAAGGAAAATCAAGTGGGAAGGCATATGTTAGCCAGAAAGAACAAGGAAACTAGCTAATTGAATATTGTTTAATGAAAACTTTTCTCAAGTCTTTTCAGAGAAGACCTATAATTTGCATAGAACCTAGACACTGAACTTCTGAGAGCATTCAGAAGGCTAATTTAACATCACAGACTCATTTATAAGAAAAATACACTTTTTCTTTTAAATAATCATCTCAAGGTTTAAACATGCATGCCCTTCACACTAGATGTTACAGTGTGTTTCATAAATGTCTTGTTTTTCTGGTCTAGTTAGTGAAAGCAAAAATGTTGGCAAATTTCATATTTTTACTATAAGTGGGGAAGATTTCAAGGGGTGAATTTCCTGTTAATGGGACATTTCAACCCCTGCCATTGTATTACATATGTAACTTCAGACTTTGTGTTCAGGTCTGAATGCCACTATGTTCACAGAAGTAGGATTTGGAGAATGCAGTTACATGTGGTAAGTAACAAAGCAGATGAATAAAACATATTGTCATTTGGTTTTGGAAAAAAGAAAAAAAAAGTGCTAACTGAAGCAATTTAGCAGTTGTAATTTGCTTGCCCTCATTCACCTCTCATTGATTTCAATTGCCAATAACTATAATTAACAAAAACAATCAGGCTGATTGTCATTAGGATTTTAGGTCAGATCTGTTGTTTTATTAATTTCACAGCCTGCAAGCTCCTATTTTAAACCAGTTCCCTACGTTTATTGGCACATGAGCTGCCTTCCCCTAAGTAACAATTTTCGCTATTTGTGAACATCTGTGAGATTTTCAGAAGATGAAAGATCTTCTGATGCTTCTCACAGATGTCTTCCCACATACAATATTGCCAAAAAATCACTTTCCTGCAGTAGGCTGTTCTGTATTCCACACTTACACAATTTATAAATCGTGCAATGGAGAGGAGAGGTATCATTCTGGAGTAGAAAGGGAGAGAGGAAAAATGAGATGAGCCCAAAGGAGACAATTCTGCATTTGGCGTGATGATAGAAACTGCTGTGAGGTGGTAATTATATTACTTAGGAAGCAGTCTTGAATCAGAAATGCTTTTTTTTTTCCTAAACAAATTCAGCTTCTCCTAAGACCATGGAAAAGAAGAGAGAGGCAAGTTTTTGTCCCCATCTATTTGGTGTTTTCTAGCATATGCCTTTATATTTTATTCAGTCAGTTTTTCATATTTCCAATGATGGAACCTAGATTCCACCCTATTTCACATCTTAGGACACTATGGGTTTGAGAGATTGTCTTGCTTTGAGACAATTTAAAGGAGAACACTGTGGGATGAGTTGCCTCCCTTTAGAGTTGCAACCAATCCCTTTCTGCCAATAAGGAATGATTATGAGTTGATGTAAATGAAAAAGTAACAGTTTGCTAACAATCAGAACAGCAATAGTCAAGAAATAACAGCAAATAACCACCAGATACAAAACCTGCTAAATCTCTTGGACTCCCCAGAACAAAGAGAGACCCAAAATACCTGGCACACTTCCCCCCACTCAATATGCTGCTATGCAGCCAAGCACATGGTTCAAAGGATAAAGAGAGAATGGTGTCACAGATATATTTTACTTCTACATTCTTTCATATTCTTCATTCTTCACTTCATAATTTCAATTCTGCTTATGTATTCCATATACTGAAGCAGTATATGTATCCCCATACTCTTTATAACCTCATTTCTCCAATGTGTGCATCTTTTGGATAATAAGAATCTGCTTATTTTGTCCTTATGTGGCCACATGTCTTAAATGTGCTTTGTTCTAAGGCAATTCCCCTAAATTTTGTCTCAGTTTTATCTCTGGTACCTCAGAGTTAATGATTTTGTGGGTTGACCAGGCAGCCTACAGAGGGTGGAAGCAAGGACAGGTAGCTTGGGAAGAATACAGAGAAGTTGTCCAGGGTTTGGGTTCAGGTTATGGAAGCTAAAACCCTGGTAGAATTAAATCTGGCCAGCGATATCAAGGAGAACAAGAAAAGCTTCTATAGGCTCTTTGGTGATAAAAGGAAGACTAGAAAAAATGTGGGTCCTCTCCAGAAAGAAAAGGAGACCTGGTTATGTGGGACATGAAAGAAGCTGTGGTACTCAACAACCCTTTTGCCTTGGTCTTCACCAAGAAGTGCTCCAGCTGCACAACCTGTGTCAGAGAAGGCAAAGTCAGGGACTCTGGGAGTAGATCAGGTCTGAGACCTGAAGGTGCACAAGTCCATGGGACTAGATGAGATGCATCTGTCTGTCCTGAGGGTGCAGGAACTGGCTAAGCCACTATCCATCACATTTGAGAAGTTGTGAGTCCAGTAAAGTTCCCATTGTTTGGAAAAGTGGAAAAATAATCCCCATTTTAAAAAAGGGAGATCTGGGGATCTGCAGGCCTGTCAGTCTCACCTCAGTGTTCAGCCAGATCATGGAGCAGATCCCTCTGGGAACTATGCTAAGGCACATGGAAAATGAGGAGATGATTAGTGGCATTCACTAAAGGAAAATCGCACCTGACAAATTTGGTGGCTGTATGTGGTGGGGTTACATCTGTGGTAAATAAGGAAAGAGCAACTGATGTCATCTACTTGGACTTGTGACATTGTCCCACATGACATCCTTGTCTCTAAATTGGGTTTGATGGATGGATCACTCAGTGGATAATGAATTAGTTGGATAGTCATTCTCAAAGATTTGCTGTCAACAGCTCAATGCCCAAGTGGACACCGGTGATGAGTGGCCTTCCTTGGGACTCAGTGTTGGGTACGGTGCTCTTTAACACCTTTGTCAGTGACATGGACAGTGGGACTGAGCCCACCCTTAGGAAGTTTGTCAATGACACCAAGCTACAAGGAGCAGTCAACACACTGGAGGGAAGGGATGTTATCCAGAGGGACCTGGACAGGCTCGAGAGGTGGGTCTGACTGAACAGCATGAAGTTCAACAGAGCCAAGGGCAAGGTCCTGCCCCTGGGCTGGGGCAATCCCAAGCACAAACACAGACTGGGTGGAGAATGGATTGAGAGCAGCCCTGAGGAGAAGGATTTGGGGATGTTGTGAAAGCCAACCATGTCCTGGCCTGAATCAAAGGGGGTGTGACCAGCAGATCAAGGGAGGTGATTCTGCCCCTCTGCTCTGCTCCTGTGAGACCCCAGCCAGAGTGCTGCATCCAGCTATGGAGCCCCAGCATCAGAAGGATGTGGACCTGCTGGAGCAAGTCCAGGGGAGGACCATAAAGATGACCAGAGGGCTGGAGAATCTCTCCCATGGAAAACAGGCTGAGAGAGCTGGGGTTGTTGAGCCTGGAGAAGTCAAGGTTTCTGGGGAGACCGAATAGAAGTTTCCAGTACTTAAGGGGGGCCTACAAGAAAGCTGGAGAGGAACTTTTTACAAGGGCATGTAGTGGTAGGACAAAGGGGCAGATTTATATAAGGTATTAGGAAGAAATTTTTGATCACCATGAGAGTGGTGAGGCACTGGAACTTGTTGCCCAGAGAAATGGATACTCCATTCCTGCAAGTGTTCAAAGTCACGCTGAAGCAGGCTTTGAGCAACATGGTCTGTGTGGAAGATGTACCTGCCCATGGCAGAGGGGCTGGAACTAGAAGATCTTTAAGGTCACTTCCAACCCAAACCATTCTATGATTCTATGTTTTTCTTCTGAAAGGCTGAAAAGTACCTTCTTGGTCCTTCCAGTAATACTGTGAACTATTTTTCTCCTTCACAGTCCTTATTTCCTGGATTCATCTGTCTAGCCCTTCATATTTCTTGATTTCTGACTCAATTTTCTCAATTTTTTTGCAGTAATGCTGGGGCTCAGATCCATTGTTTCTTTAATCCAGGTTTACAGAGGCATTAAAGCATAAGTAAAGCACATGTTAATGGTGTCTTGTCATACTTTCCTCAGTTTTATCTTAGGGTCTTTGTGGTCTAATTGTTTTGTGCCCTCTTACCTTGAGATTTCTCTCAGGAACTGCTGTTTTGATATTGCAAATTATTCAGTTCTTTGTCGGTTGTGCCTCTTCACCACCCCTCTTGCAGTCTGTTAACTTACATTTCTTTAGGGTGAATTTCATTTAGGAAATTTATTTTAATGCAGTGTGGCCACTTTTCTTTTAGGTTAGATTGATTGACTTGTTGAAGTTAAGACTTAATTTGTTGGAGCATCTCAGTAGTCAATTTCCTCAGCACAGACAGCAGCTAAGAAGAGGTGGGGGAATGAAACATAGAAATGAAAGAAAAAGCTTTCCAAAAGGAAGAGGAAGAGAGAAGTACTGAAAGAACTTGCAGATCAAATTAAAAGAGGGTTTTTTCCCCAACACTTTGAGTATGATATACTCCTCAAATTTTAATATTCCCATAGATAAGACACGGTGAATTTTTTTCCTGGTGAGTGTGACTACAGTTAACCCAGCACCCAGATTTTATCAAGTCAGCCTTTTGTCTTTTCATCGATTTCCTGCCTTTTTCTTAGCTAGAACAACCCACATGGCTCTAAAGAAAGAGGATTGCCTTTAATAAAGGTGTCAGTTCACTGCCATCTACACCTCTCTCTACATCTATAAGACATTCTCTGGAACAGAAAATGATCCTAGTTCTGTGTCATTTTCAGTAAGTGGTGGTGTCTCCCCCTGTCACTTGAAGTTCTGTGTCACATGATTTTCATGGCACCTCTGAAACATTCTGAAATCCATTTATTTATATAATATACATTTAAGGAAGGCAGATGTATCAGAAGTGCAACATTCAAACCAACTTCCTATTTATTATTCCACTGCAAAGGGGGTTTAACTCTCCTTTTTTCATGTCTATTAGTAAGCAAAATGTTTCTGGAAAAATGACAAAACCTTCAGTGTTTACTGGGCCTAAGCATATTATTCCTGCCTCCCCCACAAGCTATGTCATTCCAATGAACTGTGTGCACACTGTTTGGCAAAAACAATTATAGCACTTGTTTTGAATATATGTGTAATTGTTAAAATGAGGATGTTCCCATTGAAATCCTGATAGTGAGAGTGAATGCTTTTTTGCTTCCTTCAATGTTTTGTATGAATTTTCTTTAGCTTCATACACTTGTCATAGGTTACCTCCTGTTGTCTTCAGTAAGACCCTCCATGTAGTCTGGGTGGTCAACACTTGATTTCACCTGTTTCTCATGAGAAACTTTATCTTACCAACCACCAGCCTCTGTGCTCTGAGAGGCTTCATTTTGGAGTCTGGTGGTGGTATTCCTGTATCATACATTCTTGGTCACTGTTAGCTAACTTCAGACTCCCCAGTTCCAGTGACTTCAGGATTTCAGTGCCTTTGGCTTCTGTTGACCTTGGTGGGAGTTGAAGACACTCAGACAGTCACAAGACTGGAGGCAGACTGAGTTGGAAGTCTGTAAAGTATTCTCTGTGCCATCTGATTTGAGCATTTAAAGGCCAGGAGCCTGACTGCTTTGATATTTAAAGTGAATGAACTGTTTTGCAGAACATAGTTTCTTTTAAGTGTTTATGCAGTAAGAAAAGTTTTGAATTAATTTTCAGTTCCTTTTCTGACACATGATGATTCGAAGAATCTGTCTGTGTAGGGTGTAAGGTCTGACAGAAGTGGATGTTGTACTGAAATCTTAGACAGCAGCACAGGATAGCTTTAGCAGGCAGTCTGAAGTCTGTTTTGCCTGGTGTTTGGTAGAAACATCCAGGATAAAGAAAGAGAAAGCAAAAACAGAATATGAAGGAAATGAAGAAAGATTTTTCTTTTCCCCTCAAGGGGATTGGCCTTTGAGAAGTTCTGTTAACTAGTGGATGCCCTGGGACTGAAGGAAAAATTATTGTCTCTGTGGAGGAATGCTGCAGGCCAGGTGACAGTGAATGTAAGTGAAACTCTGTCATACAGTAATGGAGAGCATATAAGTTAATTTAAAAGAAACATTCTCTGTTTCAGTGGTGGAAGTGGAATGAAGTGATAGCATTTCACCCTTTAATTACCTTGTTAAGCAATACAGTAATGTTTTAGATCTCCTTTCTGTAGTGATAGGCTCTTGATTCCAAGTCCCTGTAAAATACTGGTTTTCTGTTGGATACTACATTCTAGGCATTAGACCAAGCAAAGTGTATTTTAAGTAATTTTAAGGGGAAGAATAATTTCCAAGTAACATTCTGTGATTCAAAGGATTATGAACTTTATGATCTATACAGAGGTGTTCCCTATAGTGAATGATATACCTATAAAAGTTTCTCATATAGGGGAAATGCCATTTTCTGAGGGCCTTCCCTGGGTAAAGGTTTCTTGTACTTTTATACCTCCAGCATATTGATTTAAATATGTTTGGAAGATGTTAATTCCGAACAAGGTCAGTAAGTGAATTAAGCTTTGTGCAGAAGAATTTGATACAGCATGTATTTACCACATTCACCTTATGAATTGTGCAGACTTCTAGGCAGATTATGTCCTCTGCTGTCATAAAGCAATTAAGCCTTGATTTCTCGCTGGTGAGTTGGTAATACAAGGACTCACATGACTTTGCTCCATTATGCAGCTTCAATTTCCTGCTTATGTGAGGGAAACAATTATCTTAGAGAGTAATGTTTACTGTTATTTCAGAAGAATGGGGCATAGTGCCTGATGAACATATGTGCAGCAAGACACAACCATATTGCCCTTCCTAATTGTTCAAGTAGGAGATGAAGAAATGGGAGAAATTTTCCCAGCGGCCAAAAGGTCATGACCAATTGGAAGCTGTTGGAGTAGAATAAGCAGATTTCTGTGCATCTGACACAATACAACTTGTCTTTGCAACTCTATTTAAAAAAATAAAACCAAAACAAAATGCCTCCCTTTTTATTTTTTTTTTTTTCCCTTTTCTTTTCTATACAGCCATAAAGCACACATTCCTCTCAAAGGTTTGACTATTATGGATTTTTGCAGTGATATCCATTCAGTCACTTTCCAGCATGAAACCAAGAAAATGGAAATGTTGTTGCCTCTGTAAAATACACAGTCTACACATCAACTGGTAAGCTCACAGAGATGCTTGCAGTGCTGTAGAGATATGGCCTTGTGTTTTTTATGTAGTACTCAATCTTCATAGGACTGCATGTCAGTGGTACTATATAGGCAGGAGCTTGTGTGCTGTGATAATGACAGTCATGAAATGCAGCCCAGTAAAAGAGACATAAAAGAGGAAATGACAGAATAGAAATGAAGACGTTCCTAGATATAGGAATGAGTATTTTCTTTATTCTTTGTAAGAACTCAAGCTAAAATAAGGAGGGTTTTCTATTACCTCCTTGTTTTTTACTGCACCAAGGTTGGTTAGCATAGGTTTCTTTTTGTCTCACTGAGTCTGGTAGCACCAGCAGCACTGGTTCTGCAGTTGTCTCTTTTACACTTCAATATGGAAGCAGGAAAACAATCTTTTCTATACTTCTCTTAGTGGCCATCTGGAATTTGCTTATGCACAATAGATATATTGAAGTTTAACACTAAAAAGAATACATCATAAAACAGTTCAGTGGTACTGTTCTTAGCTGGTATGCTAATGGGATTTTGCTGACTTCATGATCAAGGTATCAGTGTGCTGATTTTCTCAAAACAGGAGAACAACTACACAGAAATTTTTCCTAATCAGAGAAAGGATGAAAAATGCCTTGCTTATAAATTTTTTTTTTCCTGAGTAATGTAAATTGAGGTCTTATTCAACATTATGGCAGACTAGAAAGAAAGAAATCCATTGAGATACCTCTCCCCATGTTTCTTCCATCTGTGTTGTTTACTAGGTAAAACTGGCCTGGGAATCCTGTATTATTCTCTTCAGTAAGATAGCCTATTTCTTGTATCTCTGTGGTGGCACTTTTTGCCATTGTACAGTAACATAAAATTTGTTCATTCATTTTCTAAATCCATATGGCCACCACAATGCTTCCCGCTCCTTTCCCCTGCTTCTCCCATTATTCAGCCTCTACATGCCTTTTTGTATAGTGGAAGCTTCTTTTTTTGAGACCTGAATAAGTAGAGCACTTTATCTGTTTTAGGTTTAAGCATGAAAATTGTTCCTTTGACTTGAGTCAGTGAGTCATCAATAGGACAACTCAGTCATTTGTGTTTAAGCTGTGATTGAGTAGACTTGGTAAAAAGTGGTCAGATAAAAACAGCCAATGGACCCGTTGAGAAAGTTTCACAAGGACTGAGATATATTGACACAGAAAATATTTATAATTATACAGGCATCTGAGGAAGACAAGCTCTAAAGTATATTAAGTAGATTAGAGAGAATGGATTGTCCTGCTTAGTGCCAGATCAGTATCCTTTGGCTTTGTACAGAGATGCCCAAAGGAGTTTCTGGGCTTTGCTTCCCCAGGAGTGACATTGTTTGGACTTCAAAAAAATTATTAACTCTTAATTATGTATGCAGAAAAAGTTATCAGCTGAAGGACTTCCAGTTCTTCTACCCGTGGATGGTCAGAATTCTAGCCAGATCAGAAGATTGTATTTACTTTTCCTACAGGATCAGGAGGAAAGGAGAAAGATCATTCTGACAGCTTCAGTGGATGCAACAAGATTCCTTGTGTTTGGATGTAGTTCTGTATAGCTGCTCCCTTGTATTTTGCAGGATTGCTTTGTTCTCTGGAAGCATGACTTTCTGCGTTGTTCAGACTGCAAAGGGGTAGCATTTCTGTCCATGGTACAATGCTGCCTCTCCCAGTTCCTCATCAAAAGTCTTTTTGAAATGGGGGTTGGGGAATTTGAGACTATCAAGCAAAATAATTTCTCTACCGATTCCAGAAAATCTAAGTCTTTCTATCTAGATACCATATTTTTCTTTGCCATTTGCCTATCTATTCTATGAGCTGAAATGGAAAGAAAGGCATAATCACAGAGTTAGTATCAAAAAGGTAACAAAAAGGACAAAAATCTCCTCTTTCAGGTAATCTAAAGGAATGAAATGGATTTCTTCCAGCATCCAAAACTGACTGACTACAGATGTCTAATCAGCACAAGCTGGGCCAGTGGGGGGGCTGGCTTTGGCTGGGTCAGTCAGAGCTGACCTGATCCATCCATGGCCAGCATGCGCAGCCTCAGGCCCTCTTCACAGGAGCAGCCCTGCAGCCTCCCTGCCTGGGCCCTGGCCACTGGTACCACACTGTCTGTCAGGAGGGGGTCTCAAGGATTTTGGGAGATGTCTTTCAACCAGCCAAATGGACAATTCAGTTTTGGTCAGGTAAAGAATGAGTCCTCCCTATTACCTCCTTTTTTTTTTTTTTTAATCGGAGCAATTCTGAACATCTCTCTGCCTCACTCAAGTCAATAAGCTTAAGTTTGTATATTTTGTCTTTCTCATCACCTAGATCTCTCCTTTCACTACTCCACAGAGATACATTTCTTCATGCCAGAGCTACAGGATGGGGCAGGAAGTGGAAATGTGTTTGCTCTGCAGCTGGTCTTTCTTCTTGGCACTTTCCTAGAGAGAGAGCCCTTAAGTCTTCAACAGAGCTAAAAATCATCAATGCAGCTGATAAAGGGTTTGCAATGTGTTTGCTTTTGTATCATCTTTACCCCTCTTACCGGGCTCTGATGTTTTGCCACCTGAGCAGAAGTGGCCAGATTCAGCAACACCATCTGCAAACCTGGCCCCAAAGCCAACACTTGAAAATACATAGTGTGACACTCTGTGCTTTGGGTTTTAACGTGTGGGAGGTGGGAAGGAGATAGGGAAGAGATATTGCAAAAGGTCACATAAAACCTCACAGGATTTTTTGTGGATTTTCCATGTGTTGAAACTCTGTATGAGTCAATTTTATATCTGTGCATGAAAAACTTCCATGTGTCCTATATCTTTGATCACTGTGCTCCTCGAGGACCTTTGGATAAACAGGCATAATGCTTTTTTTTGCTTAAGTGAGTAGTCTTTAGTAATTTGTCCCTTCTTCTGTTTTCACAGCTGTTGTGTTTCTTTTGTATTTTATAGCAAGAGAAACATAGCAGAAAAAGAAAAGTTATCTTCACCAAAATTTATTGGGATCCCTGTGAGGAAAATCTGATTTTTTTAGTGACTGACATTTCTACATGTCCTTCTTACTAAATCACTACCCTGAAACATTGAAGGGTGTCCCACACTCCTGCCCCTTGTGTTGTTCAGTATTTTTGAAGATTTCAGAGCTGGAAGGCAGTTTGTCCCTATTTGCTAATAATAGTCCTATGAGGAGGGAGGACTCTGCAAATGAAGAATGCAAGAGCAGAGAACAGCCCTCATTAGGATGCCACACGAAGGGTGTCAGCCTACTGAGATCCCAGCTGTGCTCCAAGCTCCACACTTCTCATGAGTGAGAGAGCAAGCTGTGCTGTGTGTCCAGTGGCACTTCTGAGGAGAAGATGGAGGCAATAGCATTGCTGTGTCTCAGAGGCCATTGGAGCCCCCAGCTCTTCTGCTGCTGACCTCAGTGCCAAAGCTTCCTTCAGACAGAAAAGGCACATCTCTGTAACTGGCTTCTGTACAAACATGCAATCAGCAAAACCATGTTTGTCCTTGCATTTGCACAGAAATTAAATAGGGAATGCTGGTGCCCAGGGTTACCAGCCTGGATCTCCTCTGTGTGTATGTAATTCTACTCTCCCATTAGCTTATCTCCATCCATTTTTAAATATATTTAAAGCCATAGAAAAAGGCTGATAATATTCTAGAAGGGAAGCAGAAAAACTATGGATCATCATTATATTGAGTCAAAACCCAACAGTCTGCACAGCCAAAATTTTGTTCCTCTCTCTGCCAAAGTGATAGATATTTCCTGGACCTGAAAACTGGTGGAGACACCTCCTGTTGGCTGCTGGATCTTATGAACATTTGGTTGAGCATCTCCTTATAGATGGAGCACTACTGTGCAGCCCATGACACGATCTAGGAGGAACTCCTGCTCAGTGAAAAACTTGAGGGAAAGGAGGATGAAGAGGAATTGCTTTTCGCTTAAAGACACTCCCTTTTTAGCAAATATCAATATAAATAATCAACAGGTAAAGTTAATATGCTAAGTTTTGCACAGAGTTGGAGCCAATTTACTTGAAACTCTCAGATATGTTGTCAATCTCTTTTTCATTTGTAGAACCTTAGAAAATTTCTAGTGGAGTGCATACAATTTTAGTGTGGGTATTTTTTTACAACATAATTGTGTAAAATATAGAATAGTGTTTTTTCATCATTCTTTACAGTAAAGTAGTACACAGATCTGTAGTGGGCAGTTGAAAGTCATTGAACTAGACTTTGCATGTTTCAAAAAAAGACTTTTACTAAGATAAGCATAGTTTTCTTTCAGGTTGGTGCAAATACCTCTTTGTAACCTTACCTATAAGCTGAAGGTGTTTGAAAGGCATGTTCTGGCTGCAGCAAAATCTCACTGGCTAATGGGAGTGTTGTCTGGACTACAGCAGTGCAGTCAGGGGCTTAAAAGTGTACCTGATGTGAGTCTGTCTTTGCTCATTGTGAACCAGCCAGCTGGGAAGCAGCTTTTGTCTGCTTCCTGCTTGTTTGCTTGGAAGGCATCCTTTTATATTACCAGTTTGTCTCCTGGGCAGTTCTGGTTCTTGATTACTGGAAGATTTTCTTGCTTAGAAAGAAAACTTGATTGTATTAGCTGTGAACAACAAAACTTGCTTTTCTCTTGGTCAGGCTCCCATTACAGCCTGGAAATAGAAGTATTCTTAGTGTTTCAAACTCACATCTAGCCAAGGGAATAATAAATTACATTAATGAAATTGCAAAAATCAAAGATACTTTACATTAACATCCATTCCCTACAATTGCATGTAAATCTTAAAAGACATATTTCAGACAATGAAGTGAATTAGTCTAAAAGCAGGTAACTCTACATTGTATGAAAGCCCCAATATCCAGAATTACTATATATGTTATTCTTAGCCAGTTCACCAGTCTTACCTGTCCGGTATCTTGCAGAAAAATCAGAAGAATCCTATAGATGGACTGTGATTAAGAATATCTTAATGAAAATTCTGTGATGCAGGAGAATGAAACTCAAATTATATGATAGAAGAGTTGCTTAGATACTCCAGTGATGACAGTGGCACAGGATCTTGTATAGAAGTAGAAATAAAGCATAAATAGAAATGGGTTTACAGCAGTCATTCTGCTATTCAGAATTCATACCAGGGTGAACGTGAGTTTTGCATACCAGTCAGCAACAAAATAGTACATTATAATTTTAAAATCTATATAAGGGCAAATGAAAGAGAAATTATGGTTGGCTTGTGTAAAACTGTCAAAGCTGGAGAGCTCTGAGAAAATTCTCTGATTTGTTTGAATGGTGCTGAACAAATAAGGTCAACTAAATTTCAGAACAAGATGGCTGGTTTTGGATTGCAGGCATTTCTTTCTTCATGGTCAAAAAGCAGATGGGGGAAGTTGATTGATTATCTTCAGCATTTTCCACTCTTCCTGGGTTCTTAGATACATCTTCTAACTGGTGAGTATGGTCTTAGAGAAACAGCCAAAGTAATGGCTCTGTTTCCTTAAGTGAATGAGGTTGAAGAGGCTGCAGCATTATAAAATGTACTCTTACCTGATATCCTTGCTACGGCTTTCACTTCTCAGACTCGTGCAGCTGCTCCTCACTACAGTGCTCCTGGGCCGTGCAAAACAACTCCTTCCCATGCCTAGGGGTTATTTGCTTTAAATAAAGGCTTTGCAGACCTTGATAGAGACAGGGAACTGAAAAGCAGCACTCGAGTCCTTGAATTCAGTTCTTTTGTTGGCATGCTCTCTTTTGTCTTCATTATCATCATTATTCTCGCAGCAATTGCCACTGTTAAAATTCTTCTGCAGCAGGGTAGTCCCTTGGTGCTTCAGCCCTGGGTGACAGAGCACCTGGTACCAGGCCCAAAACAAAGAAGTCAGCTTGATTTAAGTGGCAGAAAACTTCTGCTAGTTCTTCTGTATCATTCATGTATCTTACATTGACACATCTTGAAATCTTTCATTAAAGTATTGCTTGAAACAGCAATAAAAAAAAGGGTATTATATTTGTCACTCTTAAGGTGTAGCAAACAGATACTTTCTGCCTCTCTTTAGGACCTGCAGTTCTTTGTGTTTTACAGCTGTTAAAGTGACATTTATCACTCCATATGAGTTGATCTCTTTCTTTGCATCTTCCTTCATTAGATATATGCCTTTGCAATAAAAAATTTACTATCCTGACTTTTGCTGACACAGTAAAGGCCTTAAGGCTGTGAAAGATGTCAGATAGTAAATAATCAAGCCCTGCTCCTTTTCAGTCCTGTTCAATGGATTAAATGCTCAGTTCATTTGAAAATTTGCAAATAATATCAATTGTGTACTTCTTTTGTTTAAAAGTACAAACAAAAAAAGCAAGAAGAATAGAATCAGGGTTATCAAGAAGAACCAGAACAAAAGTCATTTTGGTCTTTTTCCTGGTAAGTGGAATAATTGCAACTGTTGGTGTGATCTTTGTTATGATCTTGATGATTCTTCACTGGTAGCTGGGGGGCATACAATGTGATTTATCTCTTATTTGACCAAAATGTGCTTTTACTCTTGACAAGCATGACCTAAGGTGAACTATTTAACTTTCTCTGTACTTCAATATTTGTCTTGCCACTAGAGAAAACAGGAAGAAACTTTTAGGGATTGGGATGAAGTACTTTGCAAGTTTTTACGGTTATGGCGGATTGGAAGAGAACGGCTCAGGGCAATTTATATAACCCCTATTATAAAAAATGTATTTTTGTTTAATTATTTTTTCCATTTCAGAGCTGTTGTAAATCTACTTGAAAATCAAAATCTGAGCAAGACAATCAAGAAGATAACCAAGAAAAGATCACTGTGTAACTATGGAAAAAATTAGTCTCCTTCTCAGGAGGAAAACTTTGAAGATGATTGAGTCTCCACCTGAAGCTAGAGTGTTCTCAGCATTTGCATAAGCCATAAAACAAGAAATGAGAGAGCAGAAAGTACATAAGTCCTTTCAGGACCTGCAACATGAACAGAACTGGAAGAAAAAAAAAAAGACATTATATAGAAATATGATATAAAGAAGTTTAAAATATGTTTAAATTTCTGGTATTAAGAGATAATTTTTACAGTTTATTCACTATCTTGGACTACTGGAATTTCAATGAAATGGGTAAAAGCACTTGTATTTTAAGGTGGACATCATTCCCCACGTAGTTTAAAAGTCTGAGCACCTCTAAACTGTAGACTCAAAGTCAGATTCTAGTGAGGATATTGAAAATTATATATTTAACTCTCTAAATTTTGTGAAACTGTCAATCCAGACTAGATGAAGCTAAGCATATAGTCTAGGCAGAGACTACAAGTGCTCCTTATCTCCTCAATGGTCTTCAGGCACAATACCTATTATGTAGTGACTGTAATTCATTTTCTTCTTGACACAAGGAAGGATGTATAATGACAGGGAAGAACAATAAAAGTTGCTTCATAAGTTTCATTAATTTGTCACCTGCACATTTGCACATGTAACCATTTCTGCCATCAAGGAGACTGAAGTATGTGAACAGAAGAATAAGCCCATAGGGACAGACCAAGGATGCATTTAGCTCTGTAACAAACATCAGTGGACAAAGCCAGGATGCCTAGAAAGAGTACAAACACAAGACAAGGCTGTATGTTTTACACAAAATGTGTTCCTCCAGCTTCTAAGCATTGGCAGGTGTTCTAAACCACACGCAATTTCTAAGCAGTAACAATCTTGAATGGATTTCTCTTCCATGGGTTTGTTCAGTGTACCCTTGGACCTGTGTAAGCTTCAGTCACCTGAAACATCTTGCAGCATGGAGATCCACAGCCCAGCCACAGCTTTTGTCCCAGCTGAACCAACTTCCTGCTTGCTTCATTTGTCCCACCTTCCTTCTCCAAGAGACAGTGAGATCCTCACTCCTGTCTCCCTGAAAGGGACCACTAACATGTTTCATGACTATTTTCTTTCTGGACTGAAAAGTGCAAGACCACATAGTGATTCTTCATCCTGAAACCATACCTCTGACCACCCTTCTCTAGCCCCTCCATTACATGACTACTTTGTTTATGAAGGTGCTTTGTGTAAATAGAGATTGTTTGACGCAAATTAGAAAAGCTGAGCTGGTGAAATGTTGAAAAATGTACTATGGAGTCAAAAAAGGTTTAATAGATTTTATGATTAAGATTTTCTCCTGAGTCCAGTAGAAGCTCTGAAAAGAGGCCAAATACTGAGCACTCCAGGGTAGAGAAGGCTTCTCAGTAAAAAACATTGCAACAAAAGTGCAAAAACATAGATTGGAGGTAGTAACTCATCCTCTCAAAAAATTTCCTTTCTCTTCAGATCCTCTGTTGCTGCAGATGTTCTAACTACACCATCTGCACATCCTTAAAAAAGCATTATCATATTTTTCAGAGATACATCATTTTGTTTGCTGTTTAATGAAAAGATCATTTACATTTTTGCAAATAAAACATCGTATTCAAAAATGACGTGCACTTAATTCTATAAAAATATCTTTTTTAAAAAAAGGAAATTATATTTTTGGTAACACTATTATTAGCTATGTCATTTTATATCATTTGCTGGACAAACTTATAAGTCTTGCAACATTAAGAAGAAAATGCATACAGGAGGAAAAAGCAGACAAAAATAATTCTGCAGTTTGCAAAACTAGCTTACAGATTCAAGGTAAGCTTTTGATCCCATGCAAACAGAGAAAATGTATTGTGGTGAGTCTGGGACTAAATTTTGAATGCTGGTTTTAAAAATATAGGAAAATCAGGTCTCACTACTTGGGAAAAGGTTTCCACTGAATGTGTCATGACTATGAAACCCTACCATCAGTTCTGCAATTGACTTTTGAACTCCTCTTTTTATGTTCTAATTAGGGCATAGCATAGCTGGGGGAGAAAGAGAGCAAAGTAGAATATTCTTTTCCGTATTGAAGCAAATGTATATTATTATACAACCATTTTGTATTTTAATAACATTTTCAAAGAACCTCCAGTCTTATTTGAATTGGTATTTTGAGGATTTTAAATTTCCATGGTCTGCTAGCAAATCTGGCAAAAAGTGATAGATACATTAGCAGAGTAGTTCAAGAAATGAAATTCAAAACTAGCTGAACTAATCCATACCAGTGAGTGTGGGGACCTTTGAGTAGGTCAAGGAGGTTTTGCTCTTTATTGGCTGTGTATGTCTCCATGATCTCAGGAATCCACAAGAGTTTCTGGCCATTGCAGGTCAAGCAGCCGCCCCCTTATGCTCTGTAAAGTGTGATCTGTACAGAAACCCCAGTGCTTTGGGAGCTCATAGGGAAAATCTATTTACCCTCATTCAGATGCCTTCCTCCAGCACATCTTTGAGGCCATCAACCTCAGGTCATCTGCCAGGAGATCTTTTCACCTGTTTTTTCTCTACAGAGGATACCCAGTACCTCCTCCCACTACACCAGATGCTGGATCCAGGATACAGGGGCCAGACTGAAGGTGAAAATTTCATCAAGATTAAATTTAAGCTTGCACTTACATTCCTTCCTGAACTAAAATGTCCTCATACATATGTTAAAGTGATTTTCCAAATCAGGGGCAAACCCACTGTGTCATCCCTTGGTTTCATTTGCTTTGCATTGTCTAATACAGCAGTATAATCTTGTGGATTTTGTTGCAATTTAACATTATTTTAACCACTTACCCACTGTCCTTTCATCTTCCCTTTCTTATTCCTATTAAAGAAAAATCATTTTGGAATGCATGTCTTGTCTGTATATGACCTACCATCTGTCTCAGGAGATTTAGGATGCATTTATATAGTTATTTAAATCTAGATGCATGTGCAGTTCGATTTATGTATGGTCTAATAGTATATATTATAGAAATTAATTTTTTTCTTTGACAGCTTTACTGTCTCTTTTTGGAAATGAAACTTTTATGGTGAACTTCAGAGACTTTAATATTTTTTTGGTAACTTCATTAGGTCAAACAGCCTTTACAAAATAATCAGTACTTACATTTTTTCTTTGTTGTTATGCATAGAGGTGGGAGATTGATAGAAAAGTGTGGTAATTTTTTAACCTGATATTTTATAAAGTAAAATAAAGAATTGCTGGTGGAAAACCTGATTCAGTGCTCCATGACCAGTGGCGAAATTTCAGCATTTTGCAGTTATTATAGGGAGAAAATAAGAAAAGAATTTGATTTATGATTTTATGAATCAGAAAGGTACAGCTAACTGTTAAGCCAAATGTACAGCATTTTGTATGGGTTTTGGAAATAGAGCTCTGCATTTCCCAGTGGTTTTTCTGTAAAGTATAGAGATAGATTTTTCAGGAGCTGGGCATTCAGCTCCTACTTCATTGTAAGAATCTTGTTATAGTAGGCTGGTGTTGTTCACTTATAATTTACTAAATTTTTTACTTAGCTGTATAGAAAAACCTTTGACTTACAACTGGGTCAGAGCGCTTTGACTGGAAAATTCATTCTGGAGCATTTTCAGAACACTGCTACTCTTGCAGGAATTTGTGTGTTCATGGGCCTTGAAAAGTCAGCTAGAGAAAAAGCTTGCATGTCTGAAGCAATTAAACCCCACATCCAGCATGGCCATATGTGGGTAATTGGGTATTTAAAATTACTTAACTTTGCTGTCTTTTGCACTCTATCCTCGTGTTCTTATCTGCATAAAGTTGCTGGGTGAAATAGGAGGAACTGAGCCAATTAAATCTTCATTTGGGACTGTAAGCCCTTTCCCAAGGAAACTGTTTTATAGTATAAGTTCCTACAAAGTCTTCTGGCACTTTGTACTGATCCCTATTGAAGGTATTCCATGTTGTCTCAACATTAGAATGAAATAATAATGTAAAATTGTCATGCAGATGAAATTGTTACTATTTTGGGATTAAATTAAATTTAATTACACCTAAAATAATGGCAAATTGTTAATTGAGATCCCTTGATAATTGCAATGACCCAAATTTTTGCTACCATTAACTGCCAAATTTTAAGCATTTAAAACAGATTTTTTCCATAGTGAATCTGTGATCTTAAGACACTTTCTTTCTTTCTGAATATTCAGAAAGTCCAGTCAAATTTGGTTTGTTTTTTTTTCTTGAGAACCCACTCAGTGGAAAAAAGGCTACTCATCCCATCTTGACCATTCCTCTTGTATTCCTAGTTTCTAATTCCATCCAAGTTTCCCCCTGTCCCAGCATACTTTTCCATCAACACAGTTCTACCTTCATGCTGGTAAGACTAAGATTAAAAGAAAAGAAATAGCACTGAAAAGAAAGAAAAGAAAGGAAAGAAATTACACTGTGACTTGGAGATGATGGAAGAGAAGTAAGAAAGAGCAAGAAGACTAAAACAGGCTGGGTGAGTACTTTGAGAGGGGTTGGTGAGAGTAGGGTGGGATGGGAGGAAACTGGGAAGGGAGCAGTGACTGGGAGTACTAAAGAAGGGGTTATGGAAGAAAGGCTGAGAAGAATAAAGAAATTAAGCAGCATCTTGAACTTTGTGAAACAGAGATTATGCTTAGAAACCTAATGGGAGGGGTAAGGAGGGGCAGATACTGGGAAAAGAGAGATGTCTGTGAGCAGGATTTTTGCTGAGGGGAAGAACTGGATGGATAGAAAGCCAGACAGGAATTGTGAGTAATGTGGGGCAAGAGACCGGGATTGTGACACCTTGGGAAGCAGAGAGAGAGATCAAGCAGGGAGCCAAACATGCTGAGCATGCAGATGGAGAGAATAAAGGCAGGATGAAGATACTGGAAATGAGGAAACAACCTTGGTTGATGGGATGGGAGAGTTGGAGGACTGATGTAATGAAGAAATGAAGGCTGCAGAGAAAGCATAGAGCTAAAGGGATAAGAAAACAGAGATGGGGGTGAGAAACCTAAAGAATGGAGGCTGGAAGCCACTGGCAAGAATAAACTGAAAGAATGAGCAAGAGAGATGTAAGACTACAGCAAGCACAGCTTTTGAAGGGACAAGAAAGAAGAGAGAATTTGTTTGGCAGTACCTGTGAATGCTCTTCTTGAATATTCTTCTATCATGAACCTGGATTAGGAACATTTTTTCTGAGCTTCTTCTCTGTAGCTAGCAAGCATGCAGAAAAATTGTTAGCAAACTGTGTGTATTGGCTCCTCCATTTACAGTTAGCTTGGAGGGTGAATATTTCACTGCATTAGCTCAAGTATCCACTTGATACTTGATATCCACCCCCATTCTCCAGCAGAAAGTCCCACAAACCTTGTTTATGTTTTTTGTTTTTATGAGTATAGTGTTACCTGGAAGAACACCTGAATTGTTGGTATGGAATTTAAGAAATCACAGAAAACTTGAAAGGAATTGCAAGTTTGAGTGTTCAGAAATGTGTGTATGTAGGCTACACAGCACTGGCCCAGGATTGTCTCTGGTGTGCACTTGAAGACAGAGTAGGGAGCAGGGTTGTTCCCTCACCCCAGTCACACAGAAGGGAGTAGAGGACTAGCCAAAGCTGTCAGGATAAGCAGCACTGGTTACACAAACCTGGGAAATCCAAAAAAGCAAGGCTTCCCCCCATTTCCTGAATTAAGTTTGTCTGTAGGCTGAGGTGGAGCTAGGACTTCATCCAAACAACTGAAAAAGGAGGAAGAGAGGCCACTGAGGAATTTAATGAGGCAGCATGCTGAGAGACAAACCTTATAAACTGGGAGACTAGTGTATGTATGTACTTCACTGTAAAAGATCCTGAAAAGACAGGTTTTTTAACATGTTTTTCAGTTTTAAAGCCTTCAGATGTTTATCTTTGTAGATAAATGGATAAAAGAATATTCCTTGTCTCATAAAAAGTTCATAAGGTGAATGATGTATTCTTTCAAAATGTCATCAGTCTTCCTGGCCCAAGAGGTATTCACAGCAGGTTCTCAGCCAGTGGAAGCAAAAATGCCAATGTCCTTTGAACAGTGTAGGGGCAAGTCATGCATAATTCTCTTGTTTTTATTGTTAAAGCACTGATTTATCCAAGCTGCCCATGTGCTGCACTTGCTAATCTGAGGGGAAGGTATCTATAGTTTTCTAAGAAAGCTTTAAAGACCTCCAAGTTTGCATGTCCACAGAGAACACATCCAAAAGGATCCACCAGACCGTCTGGTCCTATTTTGTGTCTTTGAGACACTCTTCCCTGTCTGTCTGTTGCTGTTGTGATGATGCTGGTAACTCAGTTGAAGCCTGTGTTTAACAATACCTGCCAGAAAAGCACCCAGATTTGCTCTGGGGTCATGGAAAGACTGGAAGTCCAGAACTTTCCTTGAAGATATGTGCTGTACAAGAATTTCTCCTCTTTCAAAATATGAACACATCCGCTTACCTCTTTTAGCCACTGGTTTCTGTTTCTGCTAAAGTCAGCAGTTTTTTAGTTCTATATTTTTTCTTTATGGAAATTTTTTTCTCCACCAACACACACAAAAAAAAATTTGGTTTTTGGTCTTCTTTTATGACTAACCTTCTTAAAGGTCCTCTCAAAATCTTTTGTCTCATGTTTGAGTATTTTTCTAACTCTTTTTGACAGCTTCTCATTTCTCAGCATTATCTGTTCAACCAAGAACCATGCCCTATGACACTGATGTCTGTGTTCACCTGCTTGCCATGCCTCCATCCTAAATCCTTTCCAGAGTCACATCTTTATTAAACACAGCTTGTCATTCAGTAGATACAAACTGCATTCCTTGTTCCTGAACCAACTTCTCATTTGACACTGGTAAATCACCCAGGGTAAGAGTTGTTCCTGTGTGTTCTGAATTCATTCGTATGCTTCTCCCAGCTTCATTCACTGCTTCATCCATCTTCATGCCCTCCACCCATTTTGTCTTCACTAGGAGCACTTCACCATACAGAGAACTGCAGATTTGTTGACCTGATGTACAAAGGTGCTAGTAAGAACCCAGCCCTGAATCCTGTTCCATTTGCAGGGAATACCTGTTGTCTGCATTTTACATTAAACAGCAGTCTGTGCTCTTATTTTTTGATAAAAAAAGTAAAAGTATTTAAAAGTATTCACTTTTGATAAAAAAGATTCACAGCCCCTTAGCAGTGAGGCTGCACAAGAGAAGGTCCCTGATTCCCTTCATGCCACACCCTAGGAATCTCTCATGTTTCTACACAAATTAGTAGCATTTGAGTAGAAAGGGTGGAGCGTGGGATGCAGGGAGAAATTGTGTGTGTTAATCCCTAGCCTGGTAAATGAGGTGCTTTCCTGAGAGACCTGTGTCTTTCTTTTCTTCAGCTGAGAAAATGGCTCTGGCCTTGGTCACTGCACAGTTGAGCAGAATAGGTTAGTTTATAAAAGACAATCCATTAAATTGCATACAAAATTATTTTGGGTGCTTTATCATCACCTCTTCCCATTGCTGGAGACCTCTTTTCCTCCCTTGCCCCCTAACTCCTCCAAAATATCTCACAATGCCTGCATCTGGGGGAGTTCTCCTCTGCCTTTGCCTAAGACTACCACAGATTCTTCATACTGTATTTTGTTCTAAAGAGTGTGAAATTTATATTCAATATTTTTTAAATAAGGAAAGCCCCAAATTTTTCTACAAAGTTTGAACTCCCTCTCTCCCTTTCTCTCTCTCTCTCTCTCTCTTTTTCTTTCTCCCTCCAGGACAAATAAAATTAATGAATGTCCATGACTGTGGTCCCTCCAGTCTTTCTTTGTTTTTCCTTCTCTTTTTGTTCAAGTATTTTTAAGTGGAGAGGGGACAGAGTGGCAAAATAAAGCCCAGAGACAGCTAAAGTTTAAAAAATTACAAACTTAGAGTCTCTTTTTCATAGGTTTTCTTGATGATAGTTTTCATACAGCGTGTCACAGCAGGGCTGTGTTGAGGCATCACTTAGAGCAGCACTATGCCACCAACTTGGGAGGGTTTTATTTATAACTTTTAATCCTTGTGATGAAACTTCCTTGCAAATCCTGGAAAGAATTTCCACATCCTTCAGTGATGTCTTATAATTTCAGCTTGTCTTTGGCAAGATTGGTTCATCAAGAAGTGAGATGCCAGACCTTAGCAGGGAAAGAACCATATCTATGTCTCTGGCAGACTGATTCAGTATTGCTTGAAATGCAAACTGTGTTGCTAGATTTTTCCAAGATGAATGAAAAAATATTAAATACGAAGTAAAATTGAAGGATCAGAACAGTATAGAATCCTTCCTTACAAATGTCACTTGTAAATACAAGTGTAATTTGCCAAACCTTACTGGCTACAAAGTATATTTCCTTCCTTCCTTCCTTCCTTCCTTCCTTCCTTCCTTCCTTCCTTCCTTCCTTCCTTCCTTCCTTCCTTCC
>VZRH01004816.1:109772-142601 GCA_013397555.1 Urocynchramus pylzowi | reverse complement strand
TCCTTCCTTCCTTCCCTTCATTTCCTTCTCTTCCTTCTCTTCCTTTTCCCCTCATTTCTTTTTTCCTTCCTTCCCTCCTTCCCCATGTCATCCCTTCCTAAACTCCCCTGATCCTCCTTCTCTCCCTCCCTTGTTCCTTTCCAGAACTGTTGACTTTGTCCTTTTCCCTATGCCAATTTTAATTTTAAAAACTGTCCCCTTTCATTCAAAGTCATGCCACCTCTTTGTCTCAGTTCTGAGGATTCCAGCATCAAAAAAGAAAATAGTTTCTAAAAGCACAGAATTAGCTCAGAAGTTTGGGTCAGTTTTCATAGATATCGGTGAAAAGTTGGGTCATGTTGACTAAAGCTGCTCCATAACAATAATCTCAAAGTAACAATCAAAGTGTAACACTTTGCTTTGAAAACCACAGCTGAGCCTCTGGGTTGTGCTTTGGGACCTGCCTGCCTCTGGATGCTGGCTGCACTGGTGCTGACAGAGGGCTCAGGTCAGGAGCCAGGCAGGAGCCAGGCAGCTTCTGCTTCTCCTCTGGGAGTCCTGCAGGTCCTCCTGGCTGCTGCTTGTCCTGGGGCCAGTGATGGACTTCACTCAGGGTGAAAAGGAAGGGGCTTGTTCCAGGGTCAGCATCAATGCAGGGAAGCACTTGAGGAAAGCCCTCAAGCTGGAGGCTGCTGAGCCCCCATAGCCAGTGGGGACAACACCTTGTTGTTAATAAGGTCTGAGTCTAAACTACTTCCTGATAACAAGGAAGATACTGGAAGGTTGTGCTGAGCTCTGGTGGCTGGAAGGACCCTGGCTGCAGAGAGAGGAGCAGGGTAGGATTGGTGCCAGGCTATGTCTGGGCACATTACTGCATGCACCAAGCTGTGCCAAACAGTGTGTGGCAAGCTGGGGGTCTGTAATCCACTCGGTTGCCTTTCAAATCCCTTTTGCCTGGCAAATAAGCTGCATTGGCACTGACTCACACCCAGTTGTCCTCCATATGCTGCTCTTACTGCTGAGCTTTGCAGGCCACTGCTGTTTGCCACAGATCCCCCTCCTAGGGCTGGCATTTAACCCCTTTCTTCACCCTAAGGACAAGCCTGGGGATGGCACAGGTTTCCTTGCACCCCTCTTTGGGCTCACCTGTGTCAGCCCCTCCCCTGAGGAGTTCCTACTGCCAGTCAGATCATCACCTTGTACCCCAGATGATCTCTCCCTGAAGCAGGGCATGTCAAGAGCTTCAAGCAGCCAACAGCCCTGGTGAGCTGGTGGGGGCAGAGGAGTGTGGGGTGAATTCATGAAGTATTCCTTTCATGAATTCATGGTCAACTCATGGGAATTCCTACACCAGTGAGCTCCATGATTTAAATTCTGGCAGGATAAACACTTGTCAAATAGCTCACTCTAGTCAATAAATTTCATCTAATAACAAAAGAATCTGTAATCAGCAATGACCTCCATCCATGAGACATTCACCTTGGATTTACAAAAAGTCTTGTGGGACCAGCAGCTGGGCTTGTTAAGTTTCTTGTGATCTGCAGCTCTGAAATTCTTGTCTTACCTCTCTTCGCATGGCAAGGAAATGATTTTTTTTTTAATTTCAGAGTAGGTCAGTCCACGTATGCCTAGCAACAAAAATTATGCCAATAGAGTCATATGGCAGGAAATATAATGTTAACTTGGTCCTGGCTGTGCATTTTATCCTTAACAAGAGAAAAATCAGGAAATAAGGAGAGTGTTGGATTTAATTTGGAATTTCATGGCCCCTTGCTGTTTGTTGTCTTGAAGATAACACTATCTAAACATCCACGGTCTTAAAAATTTAATTTCCTTTCTCTATTTCCTAGTTTGTATTGCTCAGGCTTTCAGGCTTCTATTGTGGCTCCTCTTGAGGAAGAGACTTTTTATAATTCTGAGTGTGTTTTCACACGGCATTTACGTTCCTCTTGTCCTTTTCCACTTTTATCCTAAGTGAAAGCTCCCCATTCCTGCACATTTAGTCAGCCTGTGGTGCTAGTGGCTAGGCACAGAAAGGAGAGTTTGCTGATACTGCCAGAGCTTTCATATTTCCATTTTCATTCTTCTTTTTGTGCCACCAAAGACGGCTATTGCCCAACAGGACATGTCATCAGACCTTAACACAGGGCATCTTTGATCTCAGTGTCCAGTATGCTCTGCAAGAGCAAGGAATTCTCATTCTAGAGGCCAAAAATAATCTCCATCTATGTCATTAGGTCTGGACACCAACAGGGACAAGCACAGATACTTTCCTGTGACGTGACTGAACTCACTTGAGTGAGCTGCTGCCACCACAGTGGAGGAGGGGTGCCCTGTTAGGATTTTGCCCACAACTGTGTCCTTGCTGCCCTTCCTGTCTGGGAGCTGGTGGTCATACATGGGCCAGGGAGTTCACTTCCATCCCTCACTGAATTCTCTGCCAAGAAACACCAGCAAATTCAGAGGTATTCTGGCAGGGGATATGGTTGCCCCATTCAGACCTCTTTGAAGGTTCAGAGATTCCTCTTGCTTGGTTAAAATACAGGATCCACACATTAATTTTATTGATGCTCAAAGGGCATCACCTATTCTTTTATTATGGTCTACAAAGTTGCACTCTGCAGACAAGGAAATAAAGCCATGCTTTCATAACAGAGAATCTTTTGCTGATTCTATGCACTGGGTAGATTATGCATACTGCTTCCCACTTAAAACCTAAAACAAATTCAAGTAAATGGCTTAGTTTATGTGGAAATTATTTTTTAATAATGTGTAGGTATTTTTGTTTATTATTTATGTGCATATAATTCCAGTAGCAATTAACAGCTTAATGAAGTCTTTGTATGGAATAATTTTTTTAATGAAAACACGATTGTGAATATGATTTGCTGCTCCTAGCAAACCAAGCATAATTAGATCCAGTTTAATAATGTGGAAACTATTAACATATGAAAAATGTACTCTGAAAACATTCCTGTGATGACACAGGCTCATCAGAAGAAGGTGAACTTGCTTTTCCCAAGGTCCTGCAACACAGATGAGGCTGAGACTCTGCTGCAGTTACGCCACACGGATCCTACTGGTGAGATTCTCAGGCGTTTATTTGCAGAAAGCCTGTGCACTCTGAACCTTTATTTACTTTTTCTCACCAGAGGAATTTAATCCTTGAGTAAGGGATGAAACCTCTTTCAACTTTAGATTTCAGGAAACTCCAAACTCAATGAGAAATTAAGGTCTTGTTTGGTTTGGGGATTTTGCCATATTACACCACTGGTGACAGCCACTGATGGAGCTTTGTCAGCACTGTCCCCAAGTGCCCACAGGCAAAGCTGCTATTTGCACTGGTGGAGATTAGCTGGCCACCAAACAGCAGTGAATTGCACAAATGCAAATCAGAGCTTGCTGTGCCTTGCTGACATATGTCCCTGCCCACGGCAGGGGGTTCCACTAGAGGATCTTTAAGGTCCATTCCAACCCACATCATTCTATGATTCTGTGACTTGCATAAAGGGCTTTGACAGTGTCAATATATTGGCTTTGCAAGTGGAGCATTTTTACAGGGCAACTAAAGGCTAGTGACTAGCACAAGTTTGGATGTGACATATCACACCTCAAGCAAAGCAGTGGAGAGGACAGTCAAGCTGTGAAATGTGCTTCGGGGTGGCTCGACTCGCACCTGGGCCAGGTGACTCTCAGCCCACAACCTTTCCTCCTAGAGTACATAGAAGTTCTTCAAAACTTCTGGTAAGCCCAAGATCTGAGCTCAAACTTTAAAACCTTCTGGGCAGGTTTTTGCTTGATTTCTTTTCTTTTTTTCTTTTTTTTTTTTTTTCTTGAACATGAAATAATCCTCCTGTTCTGCTCAAACTCACACTGAACAGACCAGGAAAGGACTGAGGTGGGAATTCTCTCTGGATGCCTTAGGAGCTTAGAGGCCACTTTTAGCACGCTTTGGCCAAGGTTTAACCCAGATGGGCTTTCCCTTGTTGAGACCTATTCTGCCATGGCCTCACAATTATTTATACATCAGGACTCACATTTTCCAGTGTGGCTGTGTACAGCCATTTTTACACACCCAATTAAGCCCAGAAATGCATATTTAGTGTTCTAACGATGACAGAACCACCCAATAACGTTTAGCACTTATGTACATAAGAAATGGTGCATGCAACATCAAAGCTGTGTACACACATTAAATAATTCATCCTTATAATAACTGCTGGGGGCAGGGGGGAAAGGCATTAGCTACAAAGCTCACCCCCCTTGTTGCAGCAAGTCATTGGCAGAGTCAGGGTTAAGCACTGAGAGGATCTGGTGCTGAGCTTTATGCTTCATCTATTAGCTCTCACTGCTCCCCAGTTCATATGTTATTTGGAAGGTTTCCTACTCTAAGACATTCTCCAGTGGGAAGCAGCTATGAGTCCTTAAAAATATTCCTTAAATATAAGTCCTTAATAGTCCTTAAGAGTATTCCTTAAAAATACACCAGCGATCCCCAGGTTGGAGTGACTGGTGCTGTCGAGGAGATGCACAGATACAAGTGATGTTGCCTGAGCTGCTCATGACACAAACACCCACGAACGTGTTGTGACGCCGGGAGGCCACGCACCCACACGCTCCAGTGGTGGGCAGGAGCATCCGGGTGTCACAGTATTGGGAGCATGGTGCAGAGGAGGGCTGGGTGCTGGGAGATGGAGAAAAGCCCAAAACAAGATGAGTGTGGCAGCTGTGTCAGTGGCTTTGTGCCCTGCTGTGCTCATGACCAAAGAGTACAGCCCTACCTTGGTCACCCTCCTACTCACTGTCGTGATCAAATTCAATCAGCTATTACCAGAAATTACATAAAAAATGACCCTAAAATCCCTTCCAAAACATGAAGGATGTGAGACTGGTGGGGGCTCCCTTCCCCCTCCCTCAGCATTTAGCCAAAATGAGCGAAAGAAGCACTACAGGAAAATTGAATTTCTCTGCAGACATCCTGTAGCTTTATGATCAGGATGCATCCTCCTGCATGATACTATTTGCACGGTTCAGCTGTGTGTCACATGCCTTGGCTTTTGTTTGTCGCTTCCCGTGAGCGGTGAGGTGTACGACACCTCTGAAACAGCCCATCTGCAGAAGGCAGCTTTCCGAGCCTGGAAGAGATGGTAGCCAATGCTCTGGGAAAGAGCCAGCTCAGATGCAATAATAATGTGATGTTTCACTGGCTGAGGGCAGCAGCTCCTGCTATTCTGCTGACAATTGGCAGGTATATGGCTCTACACATTGTGCATTCCTCACAGACACGGTGATTTTTCCAAGAAGCCTTTGGACTTCAAATATTATAAACGTTTCGTTGTCTTATTTTAATCTAGGTTGCCATTTGGTGTAGTTATCTTTGTGCTGAATGCAAGTTTACTTGTGAAGTTTATATTGCCGTTTTGGGATGATAGCAGTGAGTCCACAAATTGTTTTAAAAGCTGCTTTATCTTCAAAGAAAACACCCCCAAAATCCTGTACATATTCCAGAGCTTTGTACAACACGTGAGAGGCTCTGGAGAGACCTAAATAATAGGGACCATTTTCTATCTAGATATGTTTGGACATTCCTTTATAGAGCATGTGGAAATATATTCCATTTTCAAACAGATACACCCTCCTTCTGTAACATGAGTCAAGAGGAGAAAGCCCACACAGTTGTTTTGGTTACTTAGGAACTTCCATGCCTGATTAATCAGTTTCTCTCCTCTGCTTCGAGGAACCTAATTGAACTTGTCATTTTATTCCTCTGAAATGTACTCGAAGATTCAAAAAATTCTGGCATTTCTAATATTTATTTTCCACACTTCAGTTGCCAAATGTACCTCCCTTGGGGATATTACAGATTGGCTTCCATATTAGCTGAGATGATCCTGTACATTTTCTGGTCCTTGCCTATGGGGAATGGAGCTTCTTCTGCTCTTTTGGTGCAGTTTGGCAGAAACTGAGCCCATTCCTATACCATGGTGCTTTCTGTACCAGCAGTACATCTCCTTCTCTTGCTCCCACAATATCTTTTCCCTCCAGCATCTTCCAATTACAGTATTCCTTCCATTACCATTAAATTTAATATAATCCATCAAATAGTCCCACAGGGGATATCTTTCACTTTGGATTTATCTGCTAATAGACACATGGTAGCAGATGATCTCTCTTCTCTCTTTTTTTTTTTTTCTGTGAGATTATTAATTACTAACGCAATTTTATCACAGAAACCTGGCAGTCTCCAAACATAGTCTCATATCTTCCTGTTTCATTTGAATTTCACCAGTGTAAATTACTACCTCACAGTCCTGGTTTCTATAGGTGTCATTGCATTCCAGCATAATTCACTAAAAAACAGAAATAAATTATGTTATTGGTATGTTTCTTCATCCTTGGCTCCCCATTCATTGTTTGATCTATTCTCTTTGGTGCATTTATACACTCATTTTTCACCAGTTTATAAATGTTGCAGTCGGAGACCTGGATCAAATTCTCAGCTATAGGCACAGGGCTCCCATCTAGATGAATAGCTTCTTAGGTTTAAGGCCAGAAAGAAACATTAAAGCATCTGTTCTTATTTCCTGTATATCACAGGCCATTACATCTCACACAATTACCCACGTATTGCACCTAATAGCGTCTTTGGCTAAAGTACACCTTCTAAAAAGGCATCCAGCCATGATTTGAAATTCTCCAGAGATGGGAATCCATAGCTTCCCTTGAGGATTTGTTCCAGTGGTTAATTAACCCCACTCTTAAATATATATGGCTTATTTCCCATTTTAATTTGCCTGGCTTCAGCTTCCAGTCGCTGGTTTTTGCTGTACATGTTGCTGCTGGTTAAAGAGCCTTATAGCAGCTGGTAATTCCAGGACAGTTATCATTCAGTCTTCTCTTTAAACCCTCAAATGTTACACCCTAGGTATCTATAGAAAAATGGATTCTCAAGGCATTAAATGATTTCTGTGGCTTTTTGGGAACCTTTTTCAAATTTCCCTCACAAGAAATAGCATTCGTATGTCTGATTGTGATCTGCAGGAGGAAATCCTGCTGTCTTCTCAGTCCAGGTGCCACCGAGACATGGTCATGCATAAACATACACTTGGGGCCAGTCCTCGGAGGTGAGCTTTCTCAATCAGACCAGCACAGCCTGAAAATTAAGTCTCATCCTTCCCAGGACAAGGAGGCTCTGGACAGTAACACAATCTTTATCCAGATGCATATCTTTCTCCTGCCCTCCCAGCCCATCACGAGATTGGAAAGAAGGGCCATGCTGCTTCATGGTCCCTTGGCTGAGGTGGCAGGCATCCATCATGGAGAACCTCTTTCGGTTTTTTGTGTTGCATTTTTCTCCACCAAGAACTGGCAAGATCTCTGCAGTCTTGGGCAAGGCAGAAGCAGCTACTGAGCAAGTGCACTGATGTACCTAGCCTGTCCAGGCCTAATGTTTATTTTTATTAGTGATAAGTTGCTGTGAGTGTGTCTGAATGTCTCTTCTAGATAATGAAAGCTTTGCTTCAAAAAACAAGCAGCAAATAGCTTTAAGGAAGTTTTATGATCAAACTGGGAAGTGCTGTTGGTTTTGCAGCTTGTGGACCCCAAGGAGAAGCGAGAGCTTGAAGCACTTTGCATCAAGCTCAGGCTGCCTCAGTTCCATCTGTGTTTAATTAAATCCTGGCCAGCCAGTGATACCCATCATCGTGCCTCCTGCAGAACACAGTGCAGCTGCTGCAGGAGGTGAGAGCTGCCTGCAGCCTGTGACAAAGGGGCAGCTGTCCCTTGTCCACCTATTCAGCCCAGGACCACGGTCCCACCTCAGAGCTCCTATTTAGGTGCATGTAAGCCTTTATGCTCCGTAATGGAGGTATTAATGGTGGTTGCTAAAGATTTTAAGTGCCTTTAGAAATGGGATGTGTCAAACCATGGTGAATTAATGAGGCTTAGGATGGCTGGCATATGGTGGGGTTTAGATCTGCTTGTGGCTCATGGCAGCACAGGACAAGGAAAGCATCGTGCTGAGTTGCCTGTGCAGGGATGCACAGCCCCAGCCCTTTGCCTGAACCTGCTGTGCAGTGTTTCATGGCATTATCTTCTAGCAGGCATGCAGAGATAGTGAGTGGCCAGTGTTCTTCCACCTGTGCCAGCCAGCACTGAGAAAGTGTTTTGACTCTGCTCTTTCAGCTTCATTAGCAGGCTCCATGTATGCATCCCTAGCCAGGAAATCAAAGACAGTAAATAAATTCAGATTTTCAAAACAAAGATCTTGTGAGGAGCTCTGGAAAAGGTTTTTTGCAGGCTGCTGAAGACAGTAGGGAAGGAAGAGGAGATGCTTAGTGCTGCGCAGGACTCTGATCTGAGGCTGATGACAAGCCATCAGCCTCAAGGTTTGTTTTTAATCTTGTAGTCACACTAGAGGGGTTGATATTCCAGTCCCATGACCAACTCTCCCCTAGATCCCTGAGTTCAAGGATGTATTAGAAATGCCTGTGCTAAGTGATACTCCTTAGATATTGCTCTTCTGCAGACCTCACGGCCATGCTGTAAGAGTCTCCCTTTGGGCATGTGGAGGGGGGAAGATGAGGCAGGGAAGAAGCTTTTTTTGATGTTGAAACACTTTGTTTTTCAGGGAGGGGGGATAGCTATTTATTTATTTTTGATGGAGCCAGGACAAACCATTTGTTTGATGGATTAGGCAGTTTTAATATGTCAGGTTGCCTAGGGTACAGGCCAGGCAGGTTAGCTGAAGCAATTGTCTCTATACAAATGGAAAGAATAATGTCCTGAAAAGGCAGCATTAAGGGTTCTGCTCTCTCATCTGCAGACTATTCCACAATACTTACCCTTTAAATCCCAGTCGAGCCTCTTAAGGAGACCTGAGTTAGCAGTGAGAAGTAAAGGCTTTTGTGGCCATTTAGCTGCAGACTAAATACTGCTTTAATAATGCAATGCTGCGTTTTTCCCCTCATAGGAATTATTTGATAAAGGCTGGTAGTTTTGGTGGGGTTTTTTGGTTTGTTTGTTTTGGTTTGGTTTTTGTTGGGATTTTTTTTTTGTGCTGTTGCAAATACTCAAGCCTCTATTATCATGAGTTGTCAGGTGCAACCAATATGAGTAAAACCAGACCATTAACTCAGTGACTTGCAAAGGAGAATATTATGAGTCTAATCCTCTTTGGCCAGAAAGCTTACACGTTATTGGCAATGTCTGGCTCAGTTCAGGTTAGGGTGGCTCAGGGGTACACAAGGTACATGTCAGCGTGAGGAGAGGCACAGTCTGGGCTGCCAGGGATCCAGCTTCCCATGTGAGTCTCTGTACCCCAGGGAAAACGTGGGGTGCCTTGCCCTCCTCTGAAAGGATATAGTTGCAATTACTTTTGGGTGGTAAACACATCCACAGTTCAGCAGTGTGGCTGACTCATGCATGATTTGCCTCTATTGCTCTGCTTCTGAATGTGGTAGAGCTCTTACAATTTACAGCAGCTACCCCTCCTGATTTATTTACCAACTCAGCCTTTAGAGAAGATTGATTTTTTGATACAGAACTAGGCAGTTTCTTCTTTTTTTTTAACAATACAAGCCTGTGTAATCAAAGTTTGACTTGTTTTTTTTTTAAGAGTGAACATTTCCCAAGTGCTCATGTCATTGATAGGGATTCAATTAAATTTGAGAAATGAAAAGGCACCAAGTGCTCATGCTGCTGAAAAGGTTGTGGTGGTTGTCATGCCTGAGAGCTGCAGATGCACCTGAAATGCAGCTTGCTTCCACAACTACCCTCCAATTGGCCAGCAACTCCTGCAAAGCACCTCCGTGCCTCTCTGCAGCGATGAGAAACACGCTGCTTCAGTCCCCAGTGACTCACAGCTTTGATTCCCCATAGGGACACAGAGAATGGGTAGAGCAGTACACAGAGGGACCCCCTGGAGCAGGCAGCAAGGGGAGTTTGCCCCAGAAGTGGTGGCCACTTGTGCCAAGGGGCACTCACCCAGTGACCCAAGGGCTGCTGCAGCACCACCATGCTGCCCTGCCTGCCCTGGGATGTTGTGTCCCAGTGTGAAAAGGCATCTCCCAGGCCATGCCCAGAGCAAGGTGAGCCCATCAGCTCACCAGCTCATCAGTTCCTCTGGTGGGAACTTTGCCTATGAAGGACACAGATGCAGTCCCTACAGTTTTGGTGCTTCGATGGGCTCTGAAACTCAAGTTTCCCTCAGAGCTCCTGTTTGGAAGTGCAGAACACTTTTAGGTTGTTCTGATAATGAAAAACAAGACCCTGAAAGTCCCATTGCATCCTTGGCACAGCAGGAACCAGGTTTGATGGAGCTGTTGAGTTGCCTGTGTGACAAATTCTGCTCCAGTTTCCAGCTCTGAAACCCAGGTCATGTAGTCAGGACATGATCTGGCAGGCATAGTATGCCCAAAAGAGAAATTTTTTTTTTTTTTTAGCTGGATCAGTTCAGCTGGATCTGACTCACCAGGCAGGCATGCAAACACTTGTGTTGGCACTGTGGAGGTGGCAGCACAGAGAGAGGGAACAAACTGCCAGAGGGCATGGGACCACAGAAAATGTACATCAGCCCATGTTCTCATGCCTTGCCATTGTTCACTTTTCTGGGAAAAACATTTTCCTATTCATTCCCACCTCCACGCTGCTCTCTAGAAGGCAAGCGACATATTCCTTTTTGAGATTGCAGTCTACACTTTCCTGGTCAGCAGAAGGGTTTAGGCCTCAGCAAGGGCCAGCTGACACAGCAGCTAAGATTAGATCTCAAATAACTATTTAAAAACCTTGTGTAATCAGCAAGAAAGGGCAAAGAGCTAAAGCATGAGCTTAGAGCAGCACTGAATTTGAATACCCCCCTGTCCTTTCTTACGACAGCCAGTAGCTTCTTCATGTCTGCAACAATAAAACAAAGCATTTGCAGGATCCAGTGTTATTTTGAATGAGTTAAAAAAGAAACAAAATTATGGACACTCACTTTAAATCAGAGCAAAATGTTTTGGATGAGAGAACCCAAAAGTTCTCAGCTTACATATCTGTTTAGGAGGTCAGCTGTTGGTCTCTGTATTTTCCTTTCTAGCACCAAATGCAACCACTTGCATTGGCATTGAGTGAGACAATTCAGCCTTTAACTAAGCTAAAGCAGATCCTCAGCTTTCCCTGGGGAAAATGAGATAAATTGTTTACCTGCATATTTCACTTGCATAGAAAAGTATTTGGGCTAAATGGCTAATTTATTGGTGGACAATGTGGCCTTCTTTGAGTCTTTAATGACACTTTGCTGTTAAGCTAGTCTTCCTGCAATCTATCTGTTAAGAACAATAGCTGTGTAGGTTTTTTTTATTGTATGCACACATCCACATTTCAGTCAGCTTCAGGATGCTGAGGGAGGAACTCCAAAGGTGGAAGCTTTTCTTAAACACCAACTTGAGGTGTAAATTCCAACTTTCAAGTGAGGCACAATTCACTCTCAGCACAGGCAGGAAGCAGCCAGGTCCCTTTCCAAGTGCCTTGCCATGGGCACTAACCCTGGGGTACAACAATTTTCGCTGGGCTCCCTGCCAAGGAACCTAGCAACTGCTGCCACAGAGGGAGAAAACCAGGAGTTTGAATATGGAGCTTTCCTCCCTCTGTGACAGTGTCCACCCAGCATCTCCCAAGTTGTAAAGGGCTGCAGCCCAGAAGGCTATGCTCTTTTTTAATCAACTCCTAGGCTAGCTATGAAGTAGAAAATCCTCTCTCTTTGCCTCCTCGACCAGATCAGCGTTTCACATTCCCTGGGTGCCCTGAACATGCTGCAGCAGGCAGTTCAGCAACACCAGTGGCCACATGCAGAGAGATTGTCTCTCCTTCTGCAGAGCTATCAGGTTTTGCAAGTGCTATAATAGAAATAAATAAAACCCCTCAAATAAATAGGAAAAGATAAGGAGGCAGATAGCTGTAATTTTCATGACTGATAGTATTACTCAATTTAGACATTAACATTCTTGCTAAAGCTTTAAACCTTGGGTTTACTGAGCATGCCTGTTACTAATTTTGCCTACTCAGACTGCATTGGTAGCAGGTAGGTGTATAATTTTAAAATGACTTTGAATTATATTGCAAGTTAAGCACTGCAGAGACAATGATTATATTTTTTTTTCCCTAGGCAGCTGATGAAAGGTCTTACAGGATTTATTACTACCCTTCTGAAGGTTTGGGAGGAGTGTTTATGGATGGATCCATAGCCTGTTTAACTTCCCATATTCCTCTATTAAAATGATACCCTTAATCCTTGTTCCGTAACTAAGAAATGACACACAGCAGATCCCCATCTCTGATTCATTACACAGCAAAGTCTTAAATCCTTTCTCTTCAGAGTTCCAACCAGAGATTATTCTTCACCCCTCTTGATGTGGTTTCTGCTGTCAGCCAGGTCACAGCAACCACCTTTCTGGAGGGAGCAGGCAGCGTGGGGAAGTCCCCAGAGACCCTCGCAGCACTACGCACACAGCAGCTCCAGGAACAGCCTGGCACAAACAAGGACCAAGGAGTTTCCAGCTCCCTTTCCTTATCCCTCTCTTCAGCTAAATGGAAAGAGGACTATCCCTGTTGTGCTGAGCCCTGGAAGGACTTACAGTGAGTTCCATGTGGAAAAAGAAGAAATGGTTCATGTAACAATGTTAGGACTTGATCCATCCAGATACATCTTCAAATGGCAGGAGAGGCTTCCCTTTCATGGAAACAGTGATTGTGACATTGCTTCCCATAATAGCATGAATAAATATTATTAATATCATGAAAATAAAAAAAAAAATAGGTAGAGATACTACTTTATTTTGGGGAAAGATTTTGAATGTGTGTGGCCTTTTTTCACCATGCATAGACATATGTGAGAAGGAAAGAAAGCAGCATCAAAACAGCACCAGTGCAAGCAGTCAGGAAGCAACTCTTGTCAGCATTACTGAGAGCAGCTTCATTCATGAATGTTCTCCACCTCATCTGCACACATATGGATAAATAAATTTCTTCACTCACATGACAAGTCCATTGAACTCCTGCCCGACTTTATGACTCTGCATTGACCCACCAAAATTCAAAATAGATTTTCTTGGTAGTAAAAATCCCCAATGAATATAGAGGCTGTTATTTATTCTGTCCCATCTTTGTTTTAATGTCAGTGAAAATGCAAATACACTGGAGTATAAAATTGCACTTTCCAAATGCACACTGATAGTTCAAAAACCTGGGGTAAGATATCATTTCTGCTGAAGTCAATAAAAATTCTGAGGGACTTTATTGAGACAGGATTCAATACCTTAAAATGCTTTAGCATTAAAGTGAGTGCTGCTCTAAATACGAAAGATGATTTATTGGAAAGCAATAGCAGGACATGTCATACCTCGTCATGAAGATTACCTTGGGCTCATTATCACTTTTTCTCCTAACTGAACTTGAAAGATCAGTATTAGATGGCTGCTCATATTAAAGGAGTTCTTTAATATGAGCAAAGGCAATTGTGCTTCATATTTTGTACTGCTATTTAAAGAAAATTCTTTATATCGATCACCTAAAAAGACCAATGGACAAAAACACAATGGAGGAAGACATATATTCTAAACTGTCAGATACACTCCCCACCCTATACTTTCCTATACACAGGAAAAATTCTTTTTCTCTTCTATTATAAACTATTCTCTCACAGGATGATTTAATTTTACAACAAACCAAAGCTGGATTTTCATTGAATACAAAACATTTAAAAAACCCCAACCCAATAAACCCAACAAACTGAAGATGTTTTATTGATGTGTGTGCATGATGACACAGTGACTTCTTAAAACAGCTGTCAGAAAAACAGAAACAATAAGAGATTTTAACGTGAAGGGCTGAAATGATGACAGCACATTTGCCCTTATGCTTTCTGAGCTGGTATAGTGTGGGAAAGCAGTTGCTTGGAAAGTTGTCATTATTTCTTCTTGTGTTGTTCAGAACAGACTTATAAATACAGCCAGATGTTACCGTCAAGAGGAGCTGTTGGTTTGTGGCAGCATAACCCTTGTTTTCCAATGACCATGGAAATACAGAGGGAATTGTCTCCTGGCTGCTTTGAAAGTGACAGTTTATAGCAGAAGTATTCAGATTTAATTTAAACGTACTATGCAGTTAAAGATTAGATTAAGAGCTAATCTTTTATTTCTAGTTGCTTTTGCTTTGCCAAGACTTTCTCAATTCACCACTGACCCAATTTTTAAAAGTAAAAATATTGTGAGACAACCATGATCCCAAGCCTTGGCAGTGTGAGGTTCATGTTTGGACTTGATGATCCTAGAGGTCTCTTCCAACCTAAATGATTCCATGATTCTGTGACATGCTCACTTTATCCCCTAAGGATGTTTTCAAACCACAGATGTGAAGAAGGAAAATTGCCCAAGTAACGTGAATCTGAGATTAAGTCATATGGAAAACTGATCCTCTGAAACAGGCAGGGACCTTTCTACAGCATTTAGTGGGCTTTTTCAACCCTTCCTGACATATGTGGATGAGCAGCAGTGGGAGCACTTTAATGATTCATAGGCAGTGGCACGGCTGAGCCTGCTCTCTCTGCACAGCTTCAATGAATCCCTCCTGGGCCACTTCATCATCCACTCCCCACACCCATCAACTCTGTCCCCACTGGCACAGGCCAAAACTAGACTAACTCTTTGTCTCAAATCTTTGATTACATTTACAACCCCCCATAACTAATTTAGGTCATCACTGCTGCTGGCAGCATTTTTTTAATTTGTATTCCTTTCTTCTGTTCTTTTGTGTTTTGTTTTTCTGAAGTATATGGGTTTGTCTTAATGTGACATCTTTGAGCTAACATGCATCTGAGGAAGGCAAAAGGAATTTATTGCATTTTGGCTAATACTGAGGAAAGGGGAAATTGCCTACATAATGAAACAGGAGATGCAGTTTGAACTGTCATTTCTCTCGTCTCCATAGTACTGGATACACAAATATAAAATATATGATCTACCTCCTCCTTCAAACATATCAACGTACAATTAAAACCCACAAAGCTTGACAACCTGTTGTCAAGTTGTTTAAGCAGTTGTTTCAGAATCTGACAGACAAACTTATAAACAAAACGTAGAGCACCAGATCGTGGGATGAGGCAGCATCATCACGTGGCTTCCTCAGTTATCTCAAAATTTGGAAAACAAAAAAGCAGAGGAATACTTTTTCTCCTTGAATAAATAACAGTTTAATTACATTATAGAAATAAAATATGATATGGAAGGAATACACTGGAAATCTTACAGAAATACTATTCTGCTATTGGTAAGTAAATGGTCAAAGCTACTTTTCATGACAATCTGAACAGTACTTGTGTACAAACTATTATACAGGTTGCTAATGAAAAATATTGCAACATTTGCAAGAATGTTACCAGCTCAAACAAACATCTAATGATACAATATTCTTCTAAGAGGAAGTAATAATGTTAGATTTACAGACAATAAAGAGTTATGTTCTCCACTTCGAAACACTGGATATAAAAATCTCAGGTAATCTGATTTCTTTACCTCATATTATCACAAGGAAAAAATTTCCTTTCACTGTGAAACAGCATCCCAAGAGACCCTGTAAACAGTTTATTCAAAGGTAGTATTTGAGATGTCACAGCAACTTCAACAATTTTCCTAGTCCACAATTACAGACTTTTTAGGCCACTGCTTGTACAGATGATGATTTTTTTTTTTTTTAAATCACTTATTTACATACATTCAGCCCAATAACAGCAGGTAGAACGCGCTGTCTATCTCACAACAGACACACCAAAATTTTCATTGAAAGGCCAGTGCAAGATGTGGATAGTGATTGCACAGCACTGAGGAGATTGTATCATACAAATATACAATTAGACCGTCGAGAATCTAACTCTGCACACGTGTGACATAGATGGTCCTCTTGGCAGATATGTGACACTTGGAGTTGGTACATACACATGTAACTGCAACTAGAGGTGGTGGGTGTATGATGATGATGATGATGATGATGGTGATGATGATGATGATGGTGTGGGTGGCTGTGGAACACAGTATCGTTTGGCTGTGCTGTCACTAAGTGAAGGTAGCCAACTGCAAATTAGGAATACCTAAAGCTGAAGTGTAAGTACAGCTTATCGTGGAATGGCAGCAGATTTTTCTAATGAAAGAATAGTTCTACTTAGTGTGCAACATGTAAGGAAATTGTTGCCAGCTCTTTAATAAATGGTTCTAAGTGAACTGATGCAGTTCCCAGAGCTTTAGAAAAACTCATTATGCAAATGAAGATACTGATGATAGACGATAACATTTCACAGGATGCTATTTCTTATTATATCAGTAAGCACCAAGTTAAGTGCCAAGACAGCCCCATTGTCCCATGATTTATCGTAAAATTTAGAACTTGAATGCACAACAAAATTCCACAAAGTTTGCATTTAATTCACAAGAAGACAGTTTCAAAAATGGCTCTTAAAATACCCTTAACATTTCAAATGGACTTTCCCCCACTCCTCCAAGAGGACTGCTTTAGGATGGACTAGACCTAGACATAAGAAAGATCTTTCAGAAGGACTTGACATCCTCAGGGAATCCTCTGCAATCCACTGGTTTTGGCCAACTGCAGTGGGCCCCTGGAGAGCGTGGGGCCCTATCCCATCACACAGGTAAGCTGTAGGGGAGGTGGGTGGAGGAGGAAAGTACCCCTGTCTCTTCCAGCTGTTGCTCAGCACCTCACCTGGTCCAATTTTATCTTTAAAACATGCCTTCCCTCACCAAGCCTGAACTTGGAGCCACGTGCACCCCCACAGAGCCACTGGCTGAAAGGAGCTGGGTGTTTGTTCAGCTGGCTGCTCTGGCCTGCACTAAGGGAGCCAGAGACCCAGAGCTGTTGCCCCCTCTCTCTCCCTACTTAAGCACAAGGATGGATTTGGCTCCACTTGCCCTGTACTGTGGAGAAAGTCACCCCTGCTGTAATAAGTGCCAGGCAGCTAAAGGACTAAGCTGCACTTTCAGCTATTTTGGTAGAAATCAGACAGCAGGGTGATGAAACAGTCTGAAAAACCACAGCAGCAGTGTAGAGGATCCTAGATCTCATGACTCAAAACGGAATCACAGAATATCCATGCTGCAAAGACTATCTGGTAGCATGTTCCTTTTAACAGTCCCAGGCTGCAGAAACTGTCCCACCACGGAACAGTCACTATTTTCCTTTGGGAACTTCTTCCTGGTAGTGTCAAACCTTGTCAGTGATTTCAAAGAGACGCACCTCAACGCAAGCTATCAGATTTGAATACTCATAACCTTAAAACAAACTACAATTTACTCCTGGCTTTCTCAGTCTTCAGGAACACCATCAACAGCTGCAGCATTTGTCAGTGCAGGCTCATTCCATGCTCTCTACCTCTCGTTTCCCTTTATTCTCAAGTGCACCTGAAAGGTTGCTTCCTCTAGCACATGGATACACGCTTCAGCGTGGATCAAGATGTTCTTAATACGGTACTTTCACCAGTAATCAATTGGAAGAACTCAATTTTAGAAACAGAATTCATGTGCAAAGCGTGCAACAAGAAATACAGTTACATTTGGTCATAGTGTCCTATCTTAGCTATGCTACCATGACTCACACTGGTTAGAATACTTACACACACACACGCACACACACGTACACACACAGAGATATTTATTTATATACACGCTCACACAATAAGAAAATGTCTAAGTCTGACAATATTTCCTCCTCTTTTAGTGAAGACGAGAGTTTGGCATCTCAGGCTCTGAATCTGCTTCGACCTGGGACACAGGAATGTGACACACTTCAAGTATACATTGACTGCACAGTGATAACATCGCACATTGAGTCTGACACATGCTGTCTTCAGTGGTCCAACACCAGCACATGGCTTAAAACCAGATGCCCATTAAAGGAGCCAAATATCCGGGACCTTTGGTTTTCAGGACTCATATTCAGGCAACGCCCAAGAGCAGGGCAGTAGTCTGTGCAACCAAAAATAATCCTTCTGTAAAAACGCAGTGGTATTTAAAAGTCTGAACCAGTGCATTCCTTTCTCACATTCCTCCTCTATTCCTCTGTTGCTGTTAGTCTCATATGCATATGAAAGTAAAAGGTAGTGGGGAAATAATTTTAGTAGAAGAACACAAAGCCTCTCCCTCTAAGTCCACAGAAGACCACTAAAAGTGTAAAATTTCCAAAATGTCTCATAGGAATTCTTCAAATACAGTAAGTGTTTTCAATGGGGTTTACATATCACGTTTCACGTTATTTCCACGGAATTCTACCTTATCACTTTGTTTAATCAGACAAATATCAATAACACATAATAAAACAGCACACAATTCACAGGACACAACACGTTTTACAAAACCTCTAAACTCAGCACTGCTGCTTTTGGAAAAATTCAGAAACTCCTATTACTTACAGACATGAAATACATTTCACATTGAAATGAACAGCATGATTACAAGGCTTTTTTTCTTATTTGATGGTATTGATTTAGGACGCGTTATTTTTCAATTAGGTTTCACAATTCTTCTTCACACTCCCAAAGGAACGATTGCTAATCTGGTATTTTCTCTGTCCTCTTTCAGGAAACATTATTATTCAGTAAACACCTTTTGAGAAAAACTTGTGAAAATTTAGCTAGAATCCCTAATTGTAAAACTTGAAGAACTGGCTGATGGTAATGCTCTTAACACAATCATCGTTCAGTTTACAATGACAAACCAAAAAATATTACAGGAGTGTACAAACACGTTAAGCCATGGGTTTGGTTTCCTTCGTTGTTGATTTTTTAAAATTTTTATTTTTTTTAAACTTAAACTCCTTTTTTCACAACACTGAGAAGTCTCTGACTTACAACGCTTCAGCAGTTGTGTCTGTGGAGACAGACATGGTAACTTTGGCAATCTTAACTGTGCTCTTAATGCAGCTCTCGGCAGCCCTGTGCACGTTCCCCGCGTTGTTGGCGTGTTTGTGCTGGCAGTCAGACTCCATGCTGTTATCCAGGGGCTGCGCCGTCCCTTCGCAGGTGGGGAACATGCTGCGGAAGGCGTGTCGCAAGTCCTTGCTCCTCAGAGCGTAGATGATGGGATTCACTGTGGAATTCAGCAAACAGAGCATGCTACAGAAGGCAAAGATAGTCTTGATGAGCTTGTTCATTTTCCCAAAGACATCGTACACCATGATGGCGAGGAGAGGGCCCCAGCATATGATTAAAACAACTAGGATAAGGACCAAGGTTTTGGCTAACCTGATGTCCATACGAGTTTGATCAGGCCTAGTGATCTGTACCTTACCATCCTCCGTCGACTGAATGATGATGCTTTTCTGCGTGCCTCGCTGCAACATGCGAACAGCGTGGCTGTGAGCCTTCCACAGAATGTACATGTAGGCATAGACAATGAACAACAAGAGGACGCTGGTGACCCCGATCCAGAACATCAGGTACGTCTCATCGATGAGAGGGAATATGTCCGAACAAACGGAGTTGAGCTTTTTGCAGTTCCAGCCGAGCAGAGGAAGAACGGCTATGACGATAGCGATGGTCCACATGACACAAAATGCTACGACAGCCTTTGGTCGGGTGACAATCCTTTTATAGGCTAGCGGCCTGTGTATAGAGATGTACCGGTCTATTGCCGTGAGGAAAAGGCTGCCTACAGAGGCGGTGAAGGAGGCCGTAACTCCACCCAGTTTGAACAAGAAGACGTTGGGGCTATCCTTCCGGTGGAAAACATGGAAATCCACAAAACTGTAGACAAAAATCACGCTGCCCAGGAGGTCAGCCACAGCCAGGCTGCCGATGAAATGGTAGGAGGGCCTACACCGGAGGCTTCGGGAGTGGAGGATGACGCACAGGACGAGGAGGTTCTCTAGCACCGTGAAGGTGCCGAGGGTGAGCGACAGCACGGCGATGGCCAGCTGCTGGCTGGGGTTCAGGATCATAAAACACTCCATATCCATAAAGTTCTCCCCGCACTGTATATTCTCCTCATTATCCTTAAAAGTGGACAGGGACTTGTTGTAAAACTCTGTGATGTTGACCTGCTCTGAGGGAATAATGCTCAACAGGGAATCATCTCCTCCAGTCATTTTTTCTTGGAAAGGATCACCCCTGAAGGAAGAGAGAGGGAACTTCTGGGGGTAGTACCCCAGCTTGGATGCCATGTCGCCCTTCATGTCTTCGTACTGGATATCGTTGGAGCCCACGTAAAGGAGATCTGTCGTGATTGTTCGGAAAGTCGTATCTGCGAGGCCATCTAGAATTGACTTCATAACCCCAGTCTTGTTGGTTTCAGAGATACTTGGGGGATGGAAAAATGCATCGGAGGAAGTCCTATATGGGGAAAAGATCAGACTTCATTAACATAAACAGGGAGACGAACTCTTCGGACAACTTAGCTGAACTGTGTCAAACAAAATCAACCCTTCTCTGGTATTCAGTGCAGGTCTAACTTTGCCACTGTGGGAAATCAGGGTGGGTTGAGCACTTAGAGAGAAATCACCTGGATTTCACTAAAAATGAATTACACTAAGAAGTGACGTGAAAAACAGAGGCACAGGGAATTGAGTGTTTCACAGGAAATAAAATTTTATTTCTCATCAAAACCTTATGAGCTGCTCCACCAGAAAGATATTTTTCTCAGCTTCTGATTGCAAAGCACCTTGCAGACCAATATTCCTTGGGCTTGCTTCATTTAGATAATACCAAGAGCCACTGCAGGAACAGCACTAAACTGAGTCACTTCTTTGTTTTTCTTTCAAAAGGCACAGAGGGTTTTGAAAAATTGACAACAGAGAGGCAACAGGGACAGAGCCATGCACTCCAGATTTCACAGTTCACCCAGTATACCTCTATATTCTTATTATCCTGCTATGGCAATCTGAGGTCTATTAACATCCTGAATTTGCTACTGCAAATTTATTAGCACGGTGTTTGATCAATAAATATATAGCTTCATTACAATCATATACAAAGATTACTCTATTCCTTCCTTCTGCCAAGCAAACTAAGGTACTGGGATGTTTGAACAGTATGAGGGAGGTGGGTTACCCAGCTCTGTCCACAGTTTCAGGAAAGGTGACAGCCGTGCTGGATCAGTGAGAGAATCAGTGATTTGCTCTGTACACACCAGAAGCCTCAGTCAGGGCAGTTCAAGTTTGCCTAGATAAACATGGCACCAAGTTTAAGCAGTGGCCAAAATTCCAGGCAAAAGAAACCAGGAGGTACTGCTTCTGCAAGAAGCATTGTAATGTAACTTGTACCCCTGGGGACAAAAACATTATCCCCTCCAAAACTGGGGGGATCCAGCAGAAGGTCCCCAGATCTCTGGTCTTTGAGATCTGTCAAGTACAGCCTTTGCTCATGGATGGTGACTAGTTGTGGGGAACTCCTGGTCATGGTTCCCTTGGGAGAGGACCCCACCAGCACCTGAGCATGCATCAACATATAACACAAGTCTTACAGCTCCTGTTATGCTGTACTCCTCTATATTACTTTGCCAATAGAAAATGCTTTGAATATGGATTGAACATCTGCTTTAGGGCCCCCTTCCACCACCTCAATGGATGAGAGTGATCTGAATACAAATAAGAGCCAGAATCACTCCTTTTGTGTGCTACAAATATTCTACATCTGCTATGGGACATCTCGATGATTAATCAGCAACAGGAGCAAACCAAGCTTCTTCTTGTTTTTAGTATGGAGGAAAATGCTGCACTCAAGAAATCCTAGATGTCAGTACATAGGCTTGTACTGACTTAACCTGTTCACTTTACCCAACTGACAATAAATGGTCAGAAAGGCTACAAGAGTTTATCTGCCAAAATCAGAGTACTGATCACCTCAACTCCTAAAGAGAAGACATGCACAGTAGATACCACTGTTTTCTTTTCCCATGAAAACTATAGGAAAGAAGAAAAGAATGCCTCTCTACAACAACAGCAGTATTCAAAAATATGTGAAATCATGACCATTTCCAAAGAAGCAGAGATTGCTTGGCTGATGATATATTTATACTGTCCTGATAGCATGTGAACACTCAAGACTTTTTCCACAGCTCTTTGAAGTTTTGCCTTTTATGAAGAAGGCCTAGACATTGAGTATTAAAAGGGAATATATCAACTTAGACCTTCAGAAGACACTGAAACTCCAATGCTGCAAAAAAGTATGAGTACAAACAACCCTTACTGGGACAGTCACAACACACAAAGTACACTGGCTGAGTCAGCTTTTGCAGACACAGTTTGCTCAGCAAATAACAATTATTAGACAGACAGACAGTATTAAGGAATTTAATTTTGAGGGCGTGAGCAGTGAGGGAAGGAAATGTCACTGAAGCATACATTAAAAATGAACAGCAATCATCTAATATGGAAGGTACTTTTCTGTTTTATAGCTGTTCCTAGAGAATTTGCAGATGTTACACACTGCAAAGATGACTCTGCTGATAAATCTGCTTTGGGCGAAGTCTGGCAACTTTAAGCTTGGTATTGAAACACCATTTTACAACCAAAAGTGAAGAATGTGTCGTTAATTTGAAAACTACCCAAAAATATTAAATAAAAAAGTAGTTCTGTAAATATGTAAAGATTGCTGTGATATCCTCTGCTATTCAAGCTTATTTTTGACAGAAGAGAACCGTTTTAATGAGTAAAGCCACAGCCCCATGTTGAGAAGATTATGTCTGAAGAAAGCTTCATAAATTGTATTCAACTGAGCACTTCTGCTAGACAGACAAACAAATTGTTATGAGGTAGCTGATCCCTGCTGGAGTCATGTCAAGTACAGAATTTCTCAGAATTAGGTGCCATGCAACCCCTACCTTTATTTGAAATACAAATGAAAGAACACGAATTCTTGTGTGCTCTTTTGAAGGTGGCAGTGAGTTATGTGACAATATCACTATGCATGCATATGCTATGCTAACAACATGGTTAATGGGATCAGGAGAGGCAAGTCTTACTTTGAATGTCAATGATTTTTTTTCTCCTCTGTATTTTTACATTGAGGTTATTACACTAATTTTCACCTTATTGTCTCTGCAAAAAGAGTTTTCTCTAAGAGTACTTGGGAGTTCATTAGTAGTGTAGTTTAGGCTTTGGGGGATGCTGCTAACATTAATTTTGGTTTTGTTTGCTGCTGGGAATATCCTAATTGGAAATTTCTAGCAGTATGTGTGCATGCACCTATTCAAGCTGCAGTTGATTTTTATTAAAGTTGCAGTAAAACAACCATTTGCCTGATCTGGAATTACACTTTACAGGAAATTCATTTATTTTAATTTAGATACTAGCTTATCCCAGCATAAGCTCACTACTAAAATGCATTGAAGAGATCAGCGAGGTTTTCCACAGCTGTCTGGTGAAAACAAGACTGGATCTTTGGCACTGCAGATATCAGGTCACAGGTGCTGCACGACTTGACACAGAAAGAAAAGACAGTGACAGAAGCAATGCCAGTGCCACACACATTTTGGCTCTGAGCATTTCTGTCCAAATCTGGAATGGTGAGCAGGCAGCACCCATGAAAACAGACACCCCACACCATGCAGCCACACTGCCCTTTGCAGCTGGCTTCAACACAACCCAAACCCATCCTGCCCAAGAGCCATGACCACCTCCACATGAAATACTCCAGGAGCCCCTCTGTCTTCTCAGAGCTTCCACAGAGAAGAAGTGTCCTCCACACAGGCTCATCCTCTCTCCCTGGGGCTGGAGTGACAGCTGTGTGCTGCAGAATGCTGCCCTTATGGGCAGAGCAGCAGTAAGGAAGAGCCTCCCTGCTCTGCCAAGAACTATCCTACCCTGCCAGAACCCACTCTTCCAACTTCTTTGAGTTTTCAAAGCTCTCAGCTTCATTCCTTCTATAAATGAGCTCAACTACCTCACTCATTTTAGAACAGCTTTTGAAAGACTGAAACAATCATTAAATGTGAAGGAGAGGCTGCGCCAACACCGGCACTCAAAATTTTTCGTCTCTTTCCACAACTGCATGCAGCAATTCACAGCAAGTACTGAATTATGATTGCAGACAAAAATTAAACAACAGAGAAAAACTTCAAGGAGCTTTCAACTTGAAGACCAGACCAGAACAGTCATAGCTGAGCACCATTTTATACCTTTCTCCCATCATCCAGCAGCTGTTCACGGGCACTGCCAGACCAGCTGTGCGAAGTGACTGCCACTAGATGGAGTGGCTTTGACAAACTCCCGGCTTAGCTGCCTGCAGTGACACGCCTTCAACTTCCTTCGGCCCTTCTTCCCTGCCTACTTTACCAGGGACCAAACACACGAGGTGTTAAACATCACCTGAAGGTTGAAGACACAACTTTGTAAGGCTCTGCCTTCAAAGTGAAAGAATTAGTGAAGAGTTGAGGGGGCAAGCCTTACTAGTGCCCTCCACTGTGTGGTTACATATAGCCCTAAAAGATGCCTGGATATCAGAATGTAAATACACTTCAGGTAAAATAAATAATATATAGTACATAAGAGGCTGGTAACTCATCATCAAGGACAACAAGGAGAATTATACCTCCTCTACACTTCTTGCTGGTCCACAAAACCAGTTCACTTGGGGAACAAGAACATGACTTCATTAAAATGCTATTACCTATCTTCTCCTGCTGTCCTGAGGTAGAAGGAGAGCAGGAAAGTTTTTATCATTGTCTACAAAAAGAGCTGAATTTGTTACAGTTTTCAAAACAGGATGATTGATAAAGCAATTTTAATAGCCTGAATAGAAAGAGTGAGTATTTATGCTCTTCCTCGGAAGTAATTATGAGCAATACAATGATGATACTGATAGCTGCAAAAATGTTGACACTGCAAGAAAAGGAATCAAAACAAGAAAGCGAAATCCACAATCAAACCTTCCTGGCTTCCATTTTAGAAAATATTTTGATCTCCATGTCTATACATTTCTTCTATAATAAACATAGTTAATTAAGAACAGGCTAAAGGACAAGAAGGAAAAGAATTCATTCAATTTCTGACTGCATAAAAATATACAAATGCACTCTCCTTGTTTATACCTTAAAAGGTTCTAAGTCATTCAGAGAAGAGCATTATCTTCTGGTAAGTTTGCATAGTGCCCAATAACTGGGACTCCTCCCAACCTGGGTCCACAAAGTTCTACCACAGGAGAAACAGCAATAATTTACACTCATATGCAGTTAGCTGTAAAACTGTGAGAGAAATAAGACCTACCATGGTAACTGCTGGCCTCTAGAATTAGAACTGTCCTATAAAATGAAAATTTATATGGCTAATAATTACCTTATCCCATATGGTGATGGACAATACAGCTTCGAGGACAGAACAAGGTTTCCAAGCCTTAGAGAAAGAAATGTGCAGACTGAGAAATGGCACTCTCAGACTCAGTAACACCAACTAAGGAAAAAACACATGTTGAGAAGAATGCGAAGGCAATGTTACCCCTATCCTATTTACTGGTTTACTACTCCATCTTCAAAACTGTGCTACTCCTAGGCTAAAAATGGCAAATATGCTGTCACTCCTAATTCAGGAAAACTTGCATTCATTTCAGTTAGAATTTTCTCTGTGTGAGGGATCGGGAAGGAACACAGACGCCAGGAGAGAAGCAAATGAGGGATGTTATCTTCCAGATACAGCAAGGCACTATCAGCTATGGGGTAAACTAGGGCATGCAAGTAATGAACCTAATTTTGATCTTATGTAACATGATCATATCTTTGGCAAGTTGAACCTTAATTAGCAAGAAGGCACAGCTACATGGTTATTGGTGATAATTAACATACCGTTTGCACACTAGCAGGATAAGGGCTGGGCTGTTCCAATTTGTGGGCAAATAGCTCCTATGTGACACCCCCCAGCATCCAGCAGCTGACAACCTGAACAAAAACAAAACAAGGGGGAAAACAGGGTGTTAGTCAGTGATGGACAATATTTTAAAGGAATAGTATTATTTCTCCCTCCAAAGTTGGCAAGATGTATGCACCAGTTTTAGCACAGGTGATTTGCAGGTACAGAGAAAAGGAGGCTGCATCCAAAAATCATCCCAAACAGCCAGAGCACATACATGTGTCCAAGATCATAGAGGTCCAAAAGCAAGGCTGAAGTCCTGCTCCTTCTGGTGCAGGGGAAGGACCAAAACTTTGCTCTCTGTGAGCCAGGTGAACATGCTGGCAACCTCTGCATCCTGCTGCCCATCTCTGAACTGCTCGAGTTGCTCCATGTTGGATGTTGAGAGCTAAACATCCATAAATAAAGACACCAACTGATATTCCAAGAGGCAGGGTGCATGCCTGACAAGAGGCTTAGCTTGAAGCCCTTTCTCTGAATTAAGCAAACCAAGGATGGACCTCCTGCAACCCACAGAGATGCAGAGGAGGAAGAGCAGGGGCAGCTGCACCGTCTGCCTGTAAAAAATCTCTAGAATTCCTGAGGTCACCCATAACTCTTCAGCTTGTAAAACACAACCCCTTATACAACACATTTCCTACCAAGTTGTAGACAAGATGAAGTACTGAAGTCACAAACCAGCCAAGTGAACCATCAGGGTCATATTAACAGGAAACTAGAGCTACCTGCTCTGCCCAGCTTTTGGGAGAAGGGATGAAAGGCAGAGGTGGCTATTGTAAAACTGTAGACTTAAAGATCTTTCACAATTTACTTCATACTGTCTTAATTTCATCTAAAGATAGAATTTTGAAAGAGGATGAAGAGTCTTGCTGAAGTATGAAAGACTCAAATGAAAGGAAACAGTGAAGCCATTGCGACCTGGTTGCTTGCTTAAAATCAGCTCCAGCTCAAGGACTGGTTTCCCAATAAAGGACTTTCTATTCTTCTTTTCCAATAAAGCAGAATTAACAGATAATATGAAAAGTTTGATACAATGCCATGGTAGTTACATTTTAAAGAAAATGGAAGATAACTGGAATGGAAGCTGGTTAATTTTGAACTCTCCAAGTTTTTCACAAAAGAGTTCATCTCGGATTTTAAAATTCCAACAGAAATCCTGTCATTTCCAGCCTCTTCTCCAGCCATTCTCTAATGCCAAAAGGCACTTACTGCTGAGCAGAATTGACATAAATGTTAAATGGGGACAGAGAAGCCCAGCCAGGTGCAGAAGAGATAGGGGCTGAACACTCTATGTCCTGGAAATGGCAGCTTAGTACACAACGTGTAGTTTAAGGGACAGAAGTAATTTAAAACAACAGAGCAGGACATAAAAGACCAGGCTCCACTGGATGCTAAATGCCAAAGGTCTCCAGAAGAGTGTAATGTCTAGAGGATCAAACTGGAGGAAAACCATATCTATTAGGAATAAAAGAGAGAGAGAGAGGGAGAGAATCACTCCTAGAAAATAGTTTCCATGCAATGGCCAGAACAGAATACAGAAGGTCACAAATTTGTTGCAGCAGAAGATATTAGTGAACTTTATTAAAAGAGTAAGGTTTAGACAGAAAGATAGCAAAAACACAGGCTCCAGGGAGAATTCTCATAAACTGCATGAGTATATGTCTGCCTTCTCATCCCCCTCAACAAACTGGCTGTAACAAGTTTTAATTAAAGAAATCATGAGATAGCAAGGAGATGCCGAGAGCAATGGTAATGTGGGTTAAGCTATTGGTGTGGTAAGGATTGCTAGGAGAGAGGAAAGATAACTACTGTCCTTACATTGGGAATAAGACATCTCCAGGCGAGACAGGAGCAAAGTAGAGAAAGGTAAGAAAGGAAGACCCAAGTGGAAGTGCCTCAGTGAGGCAGGGATACAGATTTTAGAGAAAGAGAAGAATTGCCTTGGTGATAGGCTGGAGGAAAGCAGATCAGGCGGAGAAGAAAATTCACGAGAGAAAACCTCCCTCCTCTTCTGAGCTGTGCGAACTTCAGAGACACCTCCATAAGCTGCAAGATAAAGCTAGTGGGATTTTTCAGATCTCACCATAAAGAAAGAACAGATCCACTGCTCACTCTGCAGGCAATGACTTGCTCTTTTGAAAGTCCATTTCTGATCTGTATTCAAATGATGAAGAAAGATGCAAAGGGCTCTGAGAAGCCATCCTTGGTAAGGTCAGAGAGAAGGACAGCACTGTATGCACTGACAGATGGGGCCAGGCTGGGGACACTCAGGAGAGGTTAGCTGAGCAAATTTGGCCAGGGACACTAACAAAAATCAAACTGCTTAAGGAAAATGACATACAGGACAAGGACTTCAAAGGTGGAAAGGAAGAGAGTGCTCAAATAGAGCCATTGAGTGAACCATACAGTGGACAAACATACCGAAAGTGAATAAGAGGTTCACAGGCAATGACAAAAAGTTAGTGCACAGAAGACCAGCAACACATTGCAAACATCACTTCTACCTCAGTCTTCAAGAGTCTGCCTCTCCTGCAGACTTTTTTTTAGGCCATCAAGTATTGGCAATGCTTAGAAGCTAGGACAAAAAGGCTCTTGGCAACTGCAATGTCCCGTGCCACCAGCATTAGCAAAGGACAAAAATACGCGCTCCCAATTAAAAAATGAAAAGCACTTTTTCTTTTCTGGAGCTGTCTGGCCTTTCCTAAGATTTAAATAAGCTCAGATAACTGTCTTCATAGTTACATTCGCAATATAATGATATTAAAATATACTGCCTTCACACACACAAATAACTTGTGAAATTATTTGCCAGCATATTAAGCCACTACACCAGATTGCTTGGCAATGGTGTATGTCTTTGAAATATGCAGATGCTTTTCTTTTTTTTTTTAAAAAGGAGAGAGGCAGGGAAGAGGAGAAGTGAAAAAGAATTACAGTAGAATTTGATATCCAAGTAGCAGAACAACAAATTGTGGAGAGACTCCAACCAATATTACATCAGACTTGGAAAAATAGCTAAAATATACTGAGGGATGACTTATGACTTTATATATATAGGTATACTTCTATGCATGAACTTACAAATAGACACAAACAAAAAAACCCCACATGCCCAGGGGAAGAACTGAAGTCTCACAAACCCTGCAGTATGTCATGCATAAACTCAAATTTCAAGTGCTAGAGTACATGCAGACAAGTGTAGGCACAAAAAATATAGGCAAGATGATTGCTGAACATCCTTCTGAATCCCCTTCTACACAGCCTTTTTGGCTAAAAGCAAGAATCTAAAAATAATATATCTATCACTGAGATCCTGCAAAAGTTATTTTGCATGTATATGTACATGTCACCTAATATTCCAAGCATGTAATAGTCTGGACTTCAGTGCTGCATTCCTTAAAACAGAGGTACAACTGACTAACTGACAACTGACTACAGCAGTGATTTCTGAGAGCATGTTTCACATACTCAGATGAACAGGAAGGTGGGAGCCCCCCAAGATCCTAAACATAAATTTGGAAATCATTCCCAAAATGTGGAATGATGGAAACTACTCCAGTGAGGGCTGAAAGAGAATTGACAGTACAGACCTGCTCCTGCTCAGTACTTTGTAGTGAGTAAACACATCTTTCTTAAGAATACACAATTGCCATAAAAGAGGTTAAGGCAGGATGAGGCACTATTTGATGCCATCTAGCCTCCATCTTCACAAACAATACAACACCTGAATTGCATAAAACATCCACTTTCACCAACAATCCAGCCAAGGTATAAGAAGTGAACACCATACTGTCATACACTATAATGAAACACCTATTTTGTCTGTAATTTGGATGTGGCCAGTTTCACCAAGAAAGGATGATCCTACTGAAGAGAGGCAGAACTGAGCTCGGGGTGTGCATCACCGTAATGCCCCTGCATGAGGCACAAATGCCAGAATAAAATGTGCTCCGACCTTATGCTGCAAACCCAATCATTTTTCACGGGCAACAATGGCACCTTCGGGAAAAAGGGGAAAAAAAAAAAGTTCTTTCTAACGAGAAATTGATTTATAAGTCTTTACAGCCATTTCAAAAGGACAGGTCATAGCTGGTTTCAGCAGTCATTAACAAAGCCACACATTTTCAAAGGGTGTGAGTTTTGGGGGGGAATCCTTATCCCACCAACAGCGATGGGATGTACACTTTTGGCAGAGGTACAGTGTCAGTCTGGAAATGGAGACATACAGAGCTTCTCAGAGTACTGAGAAGACAGGTTGGCACATTTTTAACTTTGCATTAATAGCAAATGCTCTTGCTGTCTATTCTGGCACATTTGCAAGCTTGCTTTTAGGTACAAGGGACTTGCATGCATTTCCACTATAGATAAGAAAACAAGAGCAGCCTTGTTGTGATTAAAAGAGTCTATTTCCCTTTGCCTTCTGTCTTGTGTGTCCATCTGCATAGCTGCTTTGAACTTGGCCAAATCCCAGTGTTAGGGTCGCCCACAGTACGAATTTTAAACCATCAGCAGACTGTGAATTTGCTGCTAGAGGAGAGAAAAATCTCCAAACTCTCACCTAAATGGTCGATGAGTGGTTTTGTAGAACATTCATCATGTTACATAGCCTAAACTATTTCAGAAATTGCAGCAAAAATAATCATTTACTGTTTCATGAGGACTGTCAAATAAAGACAAAATAGACATCTGCAAAGAAATTAAGAACAATCATCATTGAGAAAAATGAATTCTACAGATGCCTAGGTAGGTGACTATATGACTAGAGAGGTCACAAAGTTTGCATTTGAGAAGTTACAGTAATTCTCTTTAAACCATGCAGAATTAGAGAAACTAGGTGAGCGAAAGACAGTGCATGAGACCTGCAGAATCAACAATGGCAATGTATTCATAAAAATCTTGGGCAATAATAAATTAATACGTGAGTTTGGATTCTTAGTCTCCTCACCTACCTTACCTCAACCCAATAGAAAAGAAAACCATGTCAGCTCTCCCTCTCTAGTGCTTAGCATTTTCAGCACCAAAATTCCCAGTGGGATGCAAGCATTTAGAGACGGCCACATTAAAGGCTGAAAGTCAAAAATGGCTTCAAAAAGAAAGAAAAAAAAAAGTTATTTCTTTCTAAACTTCTGCTGCCCAATCAAAAACTTGCAGTAGGAAAAGTTAAAGAAAGGTTTGCATTGGCTAAGACCTGTCAGTCCTTCAACAGAGCATGAAAGCCTTTAACGGGGTCCTTTATGCAACTGAGCTCACATCATTCATCAAAGAACAACAGCCAGGATCAAAGGCATCCACCGGCTCATCCTCGCAACACTATAACCTGCTTCCACCTTCACCTTGAGTTTTATAGGCATTTTGATTCCATTCCTGTGAGTTTAGGTATCACAGAATGGTCAACGAGCTAAATTCTCAGCAAATAAGTCAATTTCTTTACCTAGCCAACTTTTTTTTTTCCCTTCTGGCAATAGGTGCCTGCTGGCTCAGTCAAACAATTATTGTTTTTATGAATTCTGCTTTAAAATGGTTTTATTCAAATGGTTCTGCCTCTTATTCCAATGACCAACAGATAATAAAGCAAAGCCGTTACTCGTTGCTACAAAACTAATTTTAACCTCAAGCAAATCAGGAATTACACATTCATCTTCTGAACTGTTTAAAGATGTTACGTTCATTTCTTTTATGACTGATTTAATAAACTCTGCCTGCATAATAAATATTTCTATTATAGTCACATGGCTTTTTTCTCTTCTTGAGAACGAAAAAAACCTAAACTGGTGGTTGATATGAGGTGTAACACGAAAATAATTAAGCACAGCCAAGTAATTTTTGCAATGCTGTACATTTTGTTATTAAACATCATATTCAGTATCGCTCTGATTCTTTGCCTTAACAGCAATGCCAACCCCAGCAGAGAATGCCATATTCCTTTAAGAAAGGGGGAACAATAACAATGAAAACAATACGATGCATCTAAGAAAAAAGGAAAAAAAATTACTACACCTTTAGCAGGTTCAAAAAGCTACACTGCTTTTGGTTGGTTTTTTTTTTTTTAAACCCTCGTAGATACTCAAGGAGAATTTTGCTATCTGGCTCTATGTTATATATGTCCCTTTATCTTCTGAAAAAAATAAACAAAAAACATGTGCCAAAACTCTTAATGTTTTAATTTGCTGCCATACAGAAAATAACAGTGATGACAATTTTAGAGAAAGAAGGAAAACTATGGGCTTCATCTTCTGACACCATTTTACTTAATCAAACTGCAATCACAGTAATGAGCTCTCTCCTACGAAAGGCTCGGTACATACCTCATCCAGGGGTATTCTCAATGGAGATTTGCAGACGTCTTTGAGACAAAAAGATGCCCATTTGAAATAAGCCCATCTGGTTACTCAAAATTATTTCTCAACAGATGAAGATTTCACATGACAAACGCTGCGTGAAGTTTAAAAGGCTCACTCTTTTTCAGCTCCTTCCCCCCCAGACTTCCAAATTTCAGACAAAAACAAACCAACCAACCAACAAACCCTACTGATATTCTGAGGATGCTGGACGACTAAGTGACATTTTTTAACGGAACATCACTGCGCGCAAAATTGCGAGCCGCCTTTTATTTCGGTTACAGCCTCAAAGACAGAGTTTTGAGAGGAAAAGTGCACAGGATAGCCGGGCTGAATGCCACCCGCAGTAAATCACCGGTGGGGCAGGACGAGAGGAAAAACCTCCGATGTCAGATAAGGTCCTGTGGGAGCCCGGGAGGCTACCGGCTCCGCGCACAGAAGAATAGACGCTTGTTAACCATAACGCCACCAGCCGCCCGCACCCCCGCCCGCCGCCGGGCTCCCCTCGGCCGCCGGGTCCCCGCTCCTCCGGCCGGGCTCCCCAAGCCCAACTGCGCTCCCCGGACCACCGGCTTCTCCCGGGTGGCCCCCGGGCTACCTCCAACTCGCCCCAGCCGCCCGAGGCGGCGGCGCGGGGCCG
>VZRH01004816.1:90348-108808 GCA_013397555.1 Urocynchramus pylzowi | reverse complement strand
CTCTCGCCCCGGGGCCGCAGGGCTGGCGCACCCAGGGGGCTGCGGAGGTTGGCGGCTGTGACTGCCCTCGTGGGGCGTCCTTTCCCCGTCCCAGTATTTTCTGTGGAATACCAGCGTTTTGACAGACTTTATTTCCCTTTTTCTTACTACCCCTGAGTCCCGCCTTCGGTGTTTTCGGGCTTTCATGACAACCATCATGGCAGCCCTCAGAAGTGATGGGGATTCCCTCATCTCTGAGGGGCGAAATGGCTCCAAAGGTGGGCTGGCAATGGGCATAACTGGAAAGCTGAGCTTTATTCAGCAGCCAGTTTTTAAACACTTTTAATATCTAGCTGGCTTTGATCGTGTGTTTCTGCCTCTGCAGTGTCATACATATGTATTTGTCTTCACACGAATTAATACTGAAACATGATAAATATTTATCATTTGACATAGTGTCTGAAGACATTAACTGGTCCATCTGCCGTTTACCTGAACTGGTACATCCACGCACAGAGGAGCAATATGTGATTCTCCTTGTTTATCAGGTTAAAAAACCCACTCAACTCTTCACAAGTGACGGTTTAAGGTTTCGGGTGGTTGTATTTTAGGGGTGCCCAGCTCAAGATGTGCCCCCTATCTCGCAGTGACTCTTCCTCCTGAAGGCTTCTCAAGCTGGGTCCCCAAGGTCTGAGGCAACCAAAATCTCCAGGCTCCATCCACCGAAGTGCATCTGCCGAGGAGCACAGCCTCATTCTCACAATCCAATGTTTTCCCTGCATCGAGTCCCAGAGCGAGTCTGCGAGATCATAATTACTGACTATAATTTTTCAGCCGCTGGCTCTTTCTGATGGTAATTGTTAAATTAACAAGAAAGGAGATAATTTCAAATGGCACTCCCTGTGAGAAAAGTGGAAGGGGAAAAAAAAGGCCAACTCATTTGTGCCCAGCTTGAGTTTCTGGTATTAGTCCGTCTGTTTGGTCATTCGGAAGTGATGGAAAGTAAAAAGAACTTTATTTAGGACTGTGTTAAATCAGATCAGATTTCTCTTTAGCTGTGCATTTCAGAAAGTACTGACTTCTCAGAGGACTAAGAGTTTTTCTTTAATTCATTGAAAATGTTGAGTACTTTTGCTTTCAATGTGAACCTACCAAGTTAAACTTCTCTTCCATGTTTGTGGAGGGACACATTCCCTTTGCAAGTCACATCAAGGGGACATTACCAGACCAAAGTCAGCCTGCTGAGGGAATTTAAGGGCATGTGTTGCTGTTCATCCCACCTCCACATTCTTGGCTTGCTAGAGATTCCCATCCTGAACTGAGCATTACTCCAGTCTCAGGATAATCCTTCTTTCCATCGCTTCTCAACTGGGTGGCAGAGAAGGACATTGCAGGGTTGAACATGTAGCCACGGCCACATACTGGGGGGTTTTCCCCCTTACAGTCCTGCACAGTTGCTACTGCCTGTTCAGCCTACAAGTTCAACAGGAGACAAGACGTGTGGGTAGCCACAAGTTATTCATGCAGCAGGTTCTCAACCTTCATAACTGTGGGGCACCCTGGGACCCCTAAAGCCTTGTACACCCCAGCCTCTCTTCCAGGATCCTGCTTGCAATTTAGCAATATTGCAAAGGCAAGGTTGTTGCAATCCTGTGACACCTGTTCCCAGTGCAGCTAGTTTGAAAACTTTTGAAAAAGTGACTTTCCACTGGAAAATGAAACCTTGTTAAAACGGAAATGCTTTGCAAACTTGTGTTGGTTGCACTGAAAATGTCATTTAAAAAAGAGCAAGTGGTAGAGGGATATTCCAACAGTGTGGGAATGTCTCGTTGTGACATTTCCAAGCTAAACGTTTCAATTTCTTGCTTAAAAATGAGTTTTGGTTTCAAAATATTTCCTCTTATATTATATATTGCAAAATAGTACCAAAATTTGGAAAGCTTATTGCCATAAACCTGAAATTAATATTCTCCACAGCTTTCTCGAGGTAAGAATTCTGGTATTCTGGTTTGGAGCAAAATTTCAAGCTGCAAACACCCAGTGAAACTAGAGTATCTGAATTTTGCTGGCCTCTCAACCACATGATGGAATTCTAGAACCCAGCTGCCTTTTGAAGTGCATGACTGACCACCCCAGGTACTATTTTCTCCTGATTTGGGCTGTCATAAAGTCGATTTTCTACCTAGTAGCTGGTACACTGCTGTGTTTTGGATTTAGTATGAGAATTGTGTTGATAACACACTGATGTTTTCGTTGTTCCAATGCAGTGTTTACACTAACTCAAGGAGTTTTTGGCTTCTCACCTGTGTGTAGACTTGAGGCAAAAGTAAGCAGGGAGGACATGGAGCCAGGACAGCTGACCTGAACTGGCCAAAGGGATATTCCATACTGTCTGATGTCATGCTCATTTTGTAAACTGGGGGGAAAGCTGCCTGGGGGTTACTGCTCAGAGATTGGCTGGGCATCAGTCAGCAGGTGGTCAGCAATTACATTGTGTATCACTGGTTTTTTGTACTCCAGTTGCATTGTTATTATTACTGCTGTTATTATTATGCATCACTTCTTTTGTAAATCCATTTCCCCCCCTTCATTTTCTGTCATTTAAACTGTCTGTATCTCAACCCGTGGATTTTGCTTTTTTTTCCCCCAACTCTCTTCTCTGTACCTCTGGGGGNTTACATTGTGTATCACTGGTTTTTTGTACTCCAGTTGCATTGTTATTATTACTGCTGTTATTATTATGCATCACTTCTTTTGTAAATCCATTTCCCCCCCTTCATTTTCTGTCATTTAAACTGTCTGTATCTCAACCCGTGAATTTTGCTTTTTGTTTCCCCCAACTCTCTTCTCTGTACCTCTGGGGGCAGGGAGTAAGTGAGCAGCTGTGTAGTGCTTAGTTGCTGGCTGGGGTTAAACCACGACATATTGCAACTGGGATTTCCTTCAGTTCTTATTTCAGGAAGAAGAGGCAAGGGGGTAACAGATGAGATAATCCAGCTGATCCTATGCTCTTTCTAAATCGCAAATTCTTGCCTTCTTAGTCAGATTTTTTTTTTTCCCAAATACTTTGATTTTATATTTTTATGAAAAATTAACTTTGGCACTTCAGGAACGTTGTCCTTCATCCATTAAGCTTTTTATTTATCTATTTAGGTTGATCAGAGGTGCATTATGAGACCTTGATGATTTACTTTGAGAAAATCTGTACAACAATCAGATGCCATGGTTATCTCAGAAAGATCACTTGCTTCCTAGTTTTGTACACCCTGCAGCACCATGACTGCCTTCAGGATTTCTCCATCATTTCTTGCCAAGAGTGTTTCCTCCTGCTGCCTCATATAAACTCAGAGGTCTTGCTCACTTTTCTCTCTTCATCCATAGGTAGAGCCAACTATCAAACAAGATAGTTGTTTGTGCAACAAATGATGCACAAATGGTGAAGTGTGCTCATGGAGGAACCCTGGTTTTTAACACTTATCCAGTGTCCTGCCCACAGGCAGATTGATTTTCACAAGGTTTATGTGGCAGTTTCTTAAATCATTTTCAAACAAGAGAGAAGATTTGTTCTGATGTCCAGTTCTTAATTTAGAAGACTGTCTGCTTATCCCAAAAGCTCATCTACATCTATCCATTTTAGGGGACTTTTCTGCAATTATAGTAATGAGCACCATGGGTGCACAAAATCCTTTCCACCACTTCTCAGGCATACACTTCCCAGTCTTTGGAGAAAGTCAAGAGAGTCTTCACTATAAGTACAATTCTGCCCTTGCACACCTTGAGGACCACAACAGAAATTCCTTTGGACAAAGGAAATGAGATTCAAAAACAAGACCTTAAACCTTGGATATTCCTTGTGGTAGCCTTCTCTCCCTAAATCACAGAGCCTGAGGAACCAACAACTTCAGGTGTTGCAGCATCAACAAGTACTCCTAAAGCAACGTGATTTTTCAGCTTTTCTTCATTTTCTCTGCAAACTGTTAAACAAGCAAGGTCAGTTTGGGGCCCACCAAGTCCTGTTCTCCTCCTTACTTGTTATGTGATGTTGGCCCCTTTTTTTCCATGCTGTTGAACACCCACAGTTTTTACTGAGTTCAGGAAGAGCAACATGAGCTCAGCCCCTCGGGAAGTACTGCTGTTTGTCTTTCTGCACAGTTGCTGCCCCACTATGAAATGAGGATAATAATATCTTTTTTCTCCCTTCACTCTCAGGCTTTTCTGTTTAAATTATATGGTCATCGAAGTGAGAACTGTCTCTTACTAGTGGTTTGTGAGCACCTATCACAACAAAGTCATAATCCTGTCTGTGACCTGCAGGCACTAACACATTGCAAATAATAACAATAAAAACCCAATCAGAAATTTCATTGTCCAGGAGCTGCTTTCCTGCCATCCAGCAAATAAAAAAAAACAGTCCAGGAAATGACAGAACTCATGAAAGTGAGTGGGTTACCCGGGGCCTTTGTTAATTGTCCAGCTCCATATTTAGTCAAATGTTGGTCTTTTTTGAAAGGGTTGAGCTCCCAGGGACAATTGCTGTTTGTGTCACTGATGAGGCATGGCAGTGTCCTTGTTATGGGCTGTCCCCACAGCATGCTTCAGCCTGTTGCTTGGGTAGTACAGTAGCCCTGCTCCTTCCCCAAGTCTGAGCTTATCTTCTTGACTTTGCCAGGTGCTGAGAGTGAGAGATGTGCTGCTGGGTTCTGTGAGGCAGGTGTCCACCAGCTAGGAATAGACAGAGGCCATCAGCTCATCTCACACAAAAGACCCGTGAATGGCTCTCATATAGTAATGACTGAACCAAATTAAAGCCAGTGATGCAGGCATTCAAGTCTCTCTATCCCATCATTAACTATCCCCTGAAGCTATCCAGTTCCCCAAATACTATTCTTTTCATCTTCTTGCTTTGTCTTTTTAAATAGGAGTTGAGCAACAATGAACCAATTTAGCTGCTGTTCTATGTAATTTAGTTTATGAACTCAATGAATTAAGGAAAGAAACATGTAACGTAGTTAAGAATGTCTGTTTTTAAAAAAATTCTCAGTTTACTGCTGACAGGTGTTGGTAGCCATACCAGTCATAAAGCAGTTGAGCCTAATCTTCTGCTCTATTGATATTTTGTGATGTTTTGCCTTTTCTGTTGAGGGTGGCACTGCAGAGTACTAACAAGTTTTTTTCTTTTGCTCTAATGGCAGTGATACTGTGCTGTGTCACACTCCTTCCACCAACTCCCAACAAAGATAACAGAAAAGAAGAGCCAGTGGTGAGCACTTGCTAGGAGAAACCTCTGTTTTAAAGCACAGGCTTTCCCAGATTCAGAGGTGAGGAATTGCTGATCTGACATCTGTTGCCTGTCACACATTTGCTGATGCCTGGAGAAGGAGCCTTAGAAATATTCCTTTGGGCTGAAGACCACTGACCCCTTGTCCTTTTGTTTTTTGACTCTGTGTGATGCTCTAGTCTCAGCTCTGGCATGCTGGACAGAAGCTGCTGTGCTGAGTGTGAAGCCATGGCACGGTGCTCCCATTTGGAGCAGCACCTTTGGCTCCAGCGGCTCTGACTGGATCTGGGCTTGGAACCATTGGGCACCGCGTGCTCTGCTCCGTGCAGCTTGGCATGGACTCGGTCTTCATTGCAGGTCTCCAGAGCAAATGGCAGAAATCTCATCAGCATTTTAAAGAGCGTGATTTTGGAGTCTCTTGTCTGCAGAGTTTGAATCTGTGTCAGCAGCTCTAGGTAGATGTTCGTGAGCTGCTCCGCTAATAGTGCATAGAGCTTCAAGTGCCTTCTGTGGCATTTTTGCATGTTCCTTCAGAACTAAAAGCTGGCTGAGACACGTGAGTTTATTTTCTCTCCACCATCTGAAAATTACAAAATGCTGATACAGGTGGAAAAAGGAGGTTGTTGAGGAGGAGAGTGAGTATACTGTGTTAGAGAGGATGGGCTTCTTTGACCTTGGGGATGCTGCTTTTGAATATTTGCATTGTATTTTTCTAATACAAAGGAAATCACTGCTCTGCTCCTAAGTGATCTTTCAATGCAGAGAAACACCCTTATTAGTGGTTTTTAAAATCTTCTCACCTTCTTTCATTAAATCATACTCTTTACAGTTGCAATTCACCTGCATAGAACGTTATAAGCTGACTGAAAATTGTTTTCCTTTGTTAATGTTTTTTCATCATTGAGCAATAGAGCAGTAATGAGGACACAAATCATCTTTTCATTATAAATATGCATAGCAAAGTGTAAAAGAAAGTGTGTTCCTAAAACAAATAAATAAACAAAACTGTGTGATGAAGGGAAGGAATTGAGAAAAACAAGATGACGAAGCTTTTTCCTGATGCTCTACCTTTGCAAGTGTACAGACATCAAAGTCAGGAAAGTCTTCAAGTGATGTTGGATGCTCTGAACGCTGTGTTTAATAGAAATAGACATAGGATTGTATCTGCAACTTCTGTGCGATGCAAATCAATATCACTCATCAGTATGGCAAAAGAAACCAACAAATAAACAAACAAAACCCAACTAAAAACACAGCCTAAGATGACTGTAAAATAGATTGGTTCTTTCATGGAAATATACAGATTTGTTTTCTCTCTTGACTTTTGTTCGCATTTTCCTTGTTCCTGCTAGATATGAAAACAACCCATTATGTCATTTTTTAAATAGGGACAGTATATATCAGTCTGTATGGCATAGATGTTCAGTTCCAGCAAGGAGAAGCAGTGACGAGTTTGGATGAGAACTGCACATTTTCTAGCTCAAGTTTGTTCGAGATGTAACTGTGAGGAGGAGGCATTTCTTCTGTGTGTGAGCTTGTATGGCACTTAATAAAATGAGGCCATCATTGGAGGGTGAGGGAAAGAGCTCAGTTTCTGTTGTAATGACTATAAACCTCAGCTAGGATAAAATACATTAATCACCTCCTTCCTCATCCCTCCCCACAGGTTGCAGAGGATTGTGGCAGAGCTCTTCCCTGTTGTAGCACACTCTGCTCAGGGCACAGGTGGCAGCTGTACTTAAGGGTCCCCCTCCCTTCCCAGGCTGGGTCTTCCCATCAGTTTGTTTTGTACAGGGAAGCATAGTGAGTCTGGAGAAACCACTTACCCCTGTGTTTCAGGAGAAACATGTAATTTTGTATTCCAAAAGAGAAATACAAACTTCTCTTTCTTCTTCCAGTGCCAGTCCTCAGGATGTATCATAGTCTGGTCCTCAAGAGACAGTCTGGCTATTTATTTTGCCTCTGCCAGCTTTTTGATGCCTTTTCTATAAATATTACAATCATTGTGGCTACATTTGTTCATATGGTCAAAGACTGCTGATGTTATCCCTTCTTGCTCCACAAATTTGTTGTAGTGTCATACAGTATTCAGCATAAAATGTATAGCTGCATGCTTGTTTTTACTAACAAAACACTTTGATCACAGAAAGGTTGCTAGCTCAGGTTTTTGTTATTTCACAATATTCACCTGAAATCTTGTGGCACCTGTGTGACACAGAGGTCACTAGCACTTTGAGCTCTGTAAAGCAGGAAGGGTGCATGTGTGTGCTTTACAACTGCTTGTTTGAACAACAAAACCCAAATCACAAAGCTCAAGCCCATTCCACATTGTCTCTTCTAGGACAAGGGGGGACTGAACACCATTAAGTGTTCATTTCACAGCCCTACAGTGTCCCTGGATCCACGGGAAAACAAATTCACATCAATGGCAGCGAGATTCTGAACACAGATCAGCCTGGAATCAATCCGTGCAGCTCACTTTGCAGGCTCAACTCAAGGAATAAAATGGGACAAACAGCTGGTGGGATGAGGTTTCTTCCAAAGAAATCCTTCTGTAATTGTGTTTTGGCACCACCTATCTTGCAGCCCCGTTGAGAAGAGTTAGATTTTCTCACATCGTTTTGAGGTTGAGAAGCGGGGGTTGAGTAATGTTCCTGCCGCAGGCTGTGTCCCTGTAGCCATCTCAGAAATCCAACATGTGTGTAAGACAGGTTCGTTTTCCATCCTGGAATGGGTTTCTGTGCCATGTAATGATTCTCTAACTGCTTTTTAAGGCATGTATTTTTGGTTGTGCTTGTGAGGTGATTGCTGAAGAAGTAATACATCAAAGCACAAAATCAGGGATTTGTACCTGCCTCTTGAAGTCTGCCTCTTTGCTCCAGTGTGCTTCAGGTGCCAGGACAGCTGAAGCAGCACATGGTTACCTGGAGCAAAGATGATCCAGCAATGGTTTTAAACTGAAAGAAGGCAGGTTTACATTAAATTTTAGGAAGAAATTCTTCATTGGAAGGACAGCGAGCCACTGGAACAGGTTGCCTAAAGAAGCTGTGGAGGACCCCCATACCTGGAAGTGTTCCAAGATCAGGCTGAATGGGTCTTTGAGCAACCTGGTCTAGTGGGAGGTGGCCCTGTCCATGGTGGGGGTGTTGAAATTAGAAGGTCCCTTTCAATCCAAACCATTCTATGCATTCCCATTATGAAGAAAACACTTAAAAATTAAGGAACAGACAATATTTTTTATCAAAGGGATAATCAACAGATACTCTATCTCCCTAGGAGAATCCTGTCTTGGAAGTATCCTCTGTGTTTGGCTAGGGAAAGCTGACTTCTGAACTCCAGCCTGGGGAGGAGATTTAGAAATTAAATGTTTTTTTGATAACTACTGAATATTTGGATTCACAGTTCATATTGCAAAATACTAGAAAACAATAGTGTCATTTAAGGATTAAGATATGGACTAAACTATTTTATTACATATGATCCAATTCCCTGTGCCTGTTTCTGAGGCCTGAGCTTTTCTTCTGCTGGTCTGTATTGGCTCCAGCTCAAAGAGTCATATAACTGACTGAGTCAATAACAGAGCTTTTAGCACCAGCACCAGGAGCCATCTTGGATAAATGGAATCATGGATAAATTCTTCAATTTCTCACTTTCCCTCAGCGATTTATAGAAGCTATTTTTATTAAAACCTACTTGGGTGCTTCTCCTGCTGCATCTGGGAGACCATGTGATGAGCATTTTCTATTAAATCATAGACAAAAGAGTCAGAAGTGCTTTGTTTACTTCAGAGTTGACTTTCCTTTGTTTCTGCAATGTTTGTCTCCTTTAGGGTGACCAGGAATACTAGAATGCGACAGAAAAGCCCTGACAGATGCTGCAGCAGCAGAATTTCTCTGTTCAGACGGTATTTTTAGATTAAAAGGTGTGAGATATGTTTAGCTTGTTTGTCAGGAAATTGTTTATTGGTTAACTCTTTTTTTAGAGGAACACAGAGAGACCATCTATTTTAGCCCATTAGGTTATTTAGCAGGCTGTCCTGCGAGACCACACTTAGCTATTGCACTGAGTAAGAAATGAAATAGTGTGGCAATAGTGTGCACTCACCACAAACTAGGGGATGTCTTCTCTCATTAGCAGTGGTACATTTGTGGTTGAGTTATTCACAACTGGAGAGTGACAAAAGACATAAAGCTTTCTCACCTATTCACATCGTCTAAACTGTGGAAGAGTTTTGCCTGCACACTTGCTAAGTCAGTTTTCTACTGATTTCAGTATAATTGGATGACCTTAAAAAAGGAGTTTCTATAGCAAGGGTTGCAGAATCAAATGCTGTTGTGCCTGGTTTTTTTTGTCCTGTATGCAAGTCTATGTAACTGTGCCTTCTGTTTGCCTTGTACTGTCCCCCCCAACACACACACCTTCACCCCTTTGGAATGGGTATTACTATGGAAACAATTGTGTCCTTGCTATTGTTAAAGGCAGCTGAGTGACATCCAGAAATCCCATATACCCACAGAAAATTGTAATAGTAAATCATCTGACCAGCTATTCTTAGCTGTTCTTCTCCTCATGTAAGAGAAGGATGATATATAAAGGGAGATTATATGAAGGAGCTTTTTTTTTTTGCTCATACGAATTTATGACCGCTCAGCTGAAGCATAGGAGTAAAGGTAAAAAACCCAAGGCATTTCACAAGTAGCAGAATTAATGAAGCCTAGTTCCCTATGGATCTGTATAGCCTGTGGTTGGATTCTCTGATGACTAATACAATGCTAGCCGTCTGATCACATCGTTTCTTTTAGCAGTGACATTCAGAATGCCTTTGTGCCATGTGGATCCTCAGGTATCTAATAACAATTGAGTTCAAATTGCAGCTTTTTGTCAATGAGGGTACTGACAATGGTCTCTCTCATCTGCCCACAAAATGGTTTTCATCAAACTTGTAGAAATCTATGGGAGATTGCTGTACTCCATCATACTTGCTTGAAACAAACTATCAGGTTCAAAAAGTGTCAGTGGGGAACAGACATAAAGACATTGAATATGTGATCTTGTGAACCTCTTTTTCTTGGGGAATCAGCCCAAAATTTTGCAAGGTTATTCAGTTTAGCAGATGGGTAATCCTCTGCTTCATGAGATGACATAAAGATTTTTCAGCCTTTTTTAACAAATGGTTGAAAAAGGCAAAGTTGGAGCAAGGGAAATTCACATGAAATATTAGGATTTTTTTTTTATTTTTAAAGTGAAGGTGGTGAACCTGTGGAACAGGCTTTGCAGAGAGCATGTAGATACTCCAAAGTTGCTCAGGGAAAGCCCACAGCTACTTTCTGTAGCATCTGCTTTGAATGGGGACTGAACCAGATGACCTTCAGAGATCCATTCCTATCTAGAGTTTCTGTGTGTCTGTAGTACTTGCTACTTTAGATTTCTTTTCTATAGGCCTTTGTTCCCCAGGAAGAACCACAGTCAAGGTCAAATTCTCCAGGAACATGATGTTTTGATAAACACATGCATGCTGGCAAGGGCAAACTCTCCATGGAAGGGTTCAGATTTTTACTGTCTGAGACAAACTAGAGCTGTTCTTTTGAATCTTCAGTATTTTCTGAAAATCAGTTTTCTCATTGTTTTATTTAAACTGTGTGTAAAGTCACTGTGAAGCTTCATATTATATTAAAAAAAGTCCTCCTTTTGACATCTCCCTGTCTGAGAAACTGGCGAGTGCAATGCAGAATGACCACTGGAGCAACACCTCTTGCAGAAAACAGTTACTGCTTTTTTTGCATAATTTTGGATAGCATCCTCTGGAAAACTTGGCTGAAGTGGGAGAAAAAAGTGAAGTTTTATTTTTACGAAACTCAACATTTTATAGTGAAATTGCCTGTCCCAAGTGCAATCAATCTGTCCATTGAGTTGGCAGTGTTCAGAAGCATATGAAAGTCTCTTCGGATCTGAAAATTGCAAATGTTGCAGAGCCCTATATTGGGAATATATGGGCACAGGAACTTAAAAAAAAAGTATACTCAAAACCTTCATAAATTTTTTTTTTTCTCCTTACTTTTTTTTTTCTTTCCATTAACAGAAGTGCAGTGGGAGCTGGTGAAATAGTACATTAGTAATGAGCCACAAGTCAAAAAAAAATTTTTTTTCTCACCCTACAGGGGCCTGTGGCAGGGTTGGAGAGTGCACACTGGCAAGCAACAGCCCTTGAAATACAGGGTTTAGGAGCTCAACCAAAGGCAACAGGTGGATACAACAAACAGCTCAAGGTATCAATGGGGCGATTATGAACAGCATGGCAAGCAGCTGTCACTGCACACCAGCTGCCTCACCACCCTGACAGCTCACACCGAAGAAAGGCAAGAAAGAAAACAAGCCACTAATGACTGATCCCCCTCCCTGAGCCTCCCTGGCAAAGACAAGTCTAACTGGAGGTGCTGCATCATTGTTTTTTGGTTACTCATGTCCTTTTTCACCCCTACCCACTTGCCCGTGGATGTTGTACCCTCTTCTGTCATCTCTATTTAGAGGCCAGGCTGTTACACATGAAGGGCATGAAACAAAACTTTCCTTACCTCATCAGGAAGGAAGGGGAGATTTTAGATATTGTGAGATGGGGGAAGGGACACAACACATTAGGAGCAGAAATAGGGTAGTAATTTATTTCTGAAGCACAGCCTGAAACTATCTGAGCAGTTGCAGAGACGAGGGTGGTGAGGATCTTGGGGGCCTGAGAGGGAAGGAAGGGAGAAGAATGGAGTACTTTTTGTGTGTGTGTGTGTGTACTGAGACACTGCTGTACAGCAGAACAGTAAAAGACTGGTGTGGTTCCTCAGTACAGGCTGAACCAGACATCTGTCCCTTAGGGTCTTCAGCAGCAAACTTGCTCATTGCTGTGCTGTTCTTCATAATCACACACTGGCTGTGGTGGCCATCTCCATATTCAGAGACCTAAATGTAACTGAGTACTTGTCTGGCCTCCCATGGTAGCCTGGGAACAGGATTTTAAATTGGAGCAAATTGAAATCCTCTGAAAATTCCACTGACTGCAGTGACTACCTCTCCACTGAGTTATCTTGAGGCTTGGACACCTATGGTTAACACCTAAACACCTGCATGTACACACCAAAGTTGTAAAGAGACTAGAAAACAACAGCTAGAAGTCATAGCAATTACTGCAAGGACACAGCTGTTAGTTGAGAAGCAAGTTGAATTAATACATGAAGAGCTCCGTGTCTCTGCAATAAATCAAGTTCCAGTACCTGAGCTAATGTGCCTAAACCTGTGTGATATCCTCGTGCTGCATTATTGCCTGCAATGCAGAGCACTTGAAGGGTGGTGGTCCTTAGGCCAATGTTGCATGTTGAGCATTCTCTGGAATCATGATATTACTTACTGCACCTTGCAGGACATAACCTTTGGGGGTTTTATGGTTTTATCTGTTGGTGAAATTATCAAACATGTAAGACAGGATTCAAGCCAAAATGTCCTGTATTTTTCCTGCAGTTTCTCTTGAGGAGGTGGATGCAAAACAAAAAGAAAAAAGAAAAAGTGCCAAGTCAGTAACATTGACATTCATTGGCCACCACTGCTTACTAGCATGGAAGGTGTCCCTGGCAGGAGGCAGCTGAGGGACACCAGCTCTAAGATCAGCTTCAAGCTTAAAATAACTTCAAAAGTATATGCAAAAAGACAAAAGATGAGCATTTGGTGGTGCTGGAGCAGAGGTTAGTTCAGAACATGAAAGATGAGGAAAAATAGAAGTGTAGTTCTTTAGTGTTGGGGTTTTTAATAAGACTTATGATCCTCCTGCTTTTTTTTTTTTTTCACATTTTGGTGGCAGAAATGAGGTAGCAAATCCTCCCACACTGGCTGTAGCTGAATGAAGGACAAGCCTACCCATGCAAAGGACTGTAATGTGATTTGCCCATACTGATTGTTGCACTGGATCCAGAAGCAATACAGTAGAGCAATAAAGCACAGAAGCAGAATAGTGCACATGGACTTTATTAGGCACAGTGGTGCATACAGGGGGCACTTCACGTTTTTGACCCCAGCAAGTGTCTTTGTTCTGTAGGAAGAACTCAAGGTATCTTCATCATTGTTTTTTTAAGGAATCTCTGCTGTGAGCTCCAGTGTAGACACTGCCAAAACTCTTACATGTGAATAATAATTAACATGTGGCACACATACTGACCAGCAGCTATACATCATGTTTTCTTGATGTATCTCAAAGTATATACCCAACACACAATCAATCACCCAGAGAAATGCATAAATGTGGTTTCAGAAGAGGCAAGAGAAGGGACTGCAGGCTATAAGGGCATTTGCAAATGACTTGCAAATGTCAGCAGGGCCTTATTTGCATTAACTAATTTTCAAATCAGAAATAAATGGCTTTTGATTGGCTAAATTAAAAGACTTAGGAAAAGAATATGAGAAAGGAGAAGCGTTTGAAAAATGCAATTGCACAGTATAAAATCCATGAACATTATGTAAGGATTTACAACTCAGCCTTGAATTACTGGTTCAGGAGAATTAGTGGAGACAAGCATTTTGAATTGTTTTGCTGAAACCCTCATAGAGCTTGGAAATAATTTAAGAAGGATAAAGGTGATCTCAAAAATGATGTTAGAAATGCACCCTCATATTTCAGTTTGTAAGGAGCCTTTTAAAAATAATTCTCTGTCCTTGTTATTATTTGAAGTGAAGGAGACAGAAGGAAGTTTTTCTTGGAAACCAGGTAGCTTAAACTACAAGCAGAATTTTTAAAATTTGAAGGTCATACCCTCAAAATACCAGTCTTAACAACTGAGCTCTTACCAAAATTCCTGCTATGCTCTGAAGGACCTTTTCCTGATGGAAAAAGTCACTGGTTTGTAGTTAAAGGTCCAGATTAACTTCTAATTCTCTGAAATAGACACAGTCTCAAAAATTATACTGTCTTGTTAAGTGCTGGGGCTTTTTCACTTCGAAACACAGGCTTTTTGTAATAAATTCATAGCTTTCCTTTGGCTGCTTCCTCTGATTTCCTTTCACACATATCACCTTGAAATCTTCCTCCCTGTCTGGATGTAGTCTCAGTCCCAGTCCATAATAGAGGTGGTCAGCACCTCTATTGGTGGTGCTGCAGTTTTCCAGGAGAATTCATTATCTGATTCATTTATAACTGGGCTGAATAAAACAATCAAAAGTGTACAGAGGGAGAGGGAACAATTCCACAGTGCTGAGGGTTGGGTTGGATGACCAAAAGGGTATTTTCTGTCTTGCATTTCTATGCTGATCATGGAAGCACACAGTCTAATGAGCCAGATATTCAAACATCTTTGGGCAAAGCATTTTGGAGAGGAAGAATGCACATTGGATGCTCAACTTGATGCATCTGAAAGAAACTCAATAGTTTTCCAAAGGCCATAATTGGACAGAAATAGCACTGGCAGTTCTGGATATTTCTCTGTGAAAATTCGTCCCATCCGTTATATAAGCAACCAAGTATTTTTTTGCATCAAAGGCTGTAGTGAGCAATTTTAGTTACTCTTCTCTTTAGATCTTAGTCTTGCTGCTTTTTCATGGATGATATTAGCATAGCAGCACTCCAAAGTCCTTTTTTTTCAAAGTAACGTGATTTCCCACCCAGTGGCTTACACTCTTTCCTGTATTGCAGAAAGTCAAAGGATCTCCAGTATAGAAAACAATCATAGATAATATAACAATCCCATCTATATGGGAAATGAGGAACAACCTTTTTGACAACCCAGCTGCTTTTACCACATCTGACTTCATAGGGCATTAAATATCCTGATTGAAGACCAATCTTGGAGAAAGTTCTGCCATATCTGCAGGCTGATGTGATGTTCAGGTGATAGTTCAGGAGCAGGTGTTTCTAAGAAGGATAACAAGGAAATGTTCCTTTGGGGACCATGTCCAGGGTGTCAAGTGGGTACAGCTGGGGCTGGGTTTCAGCAGGACCATCTGAGTCATGGGACTGATCCTCTGGTATGTGATCTCACACATGCCAAGACATCTTAATAAGAGGAGAGGAGAGGAGAGGAGAGGAGAGGAGAGAGACTTAAAAATAAGTTCTTACAATTAGGCATTTTTCTAAAATTTAAATATTTTAATAAGAGATTTTTGGTTTGAAATTATTTAATTGCCAGTTTTGTAAACTAGCTTTAATTTCAGAACATGACATATCTTACACTATTAATAAATTAGTGTTTTGGTCTCTTGTTTTGTACTCTCTACCATGCCAATTCCTAAATCAATTACCAAACCAATTATCTATTACAAATGACCACTTTGCTCTGTTACCAATGGAAAACCAAATATGAATTACCAAACCAATTAGAATACCAATTAAAAATTTCCATTGTAATTACCAGTCACTAGTAAGAATTACCCCAATGGCCTTTTGGAACACCAATTACCAATTAAAATACCAATTACCAAAGCAAATATCAGTTACAGTAACACTTAACAATTAGAATACTAATGAATTATTGCATTACCATATCTGATATTGTTTATAATTAAAATAACTATTATACTCTATTCATATATAAAAATTAAATTACAAAATTTTAAAAGCTCCCCAAATCAAAACAGAAGCAAATTCTCTCAGCTGATGGCAATTATATTTCCTCATAGACATAGCAGTACGGGAGGTTTAAACCTGGGGGCCATTTATTCTGACAATGAATGGAAAGTGTTGGAATTCCCCACAGAATGGATGCTTGAGGTTACCATTTGTAAGAGCCAACTCTGTATATGTTGGAAAGCCCACCTGCTCCTAGTGCCAAGGCTTCAGACCTTGGCTTTCCTAGTCCTGAATCCCAGGGGTAGGAGCCAGGGCTACTTGCCATGGGGGATCTGGACAGTTGGGTCACAGCTGTCACAGCTGTCACTCTGCCCATGCATGACACAGAGGTGCGTGTCTTGTCCTCAGCACGAGCTACCCACAGAGAAACACTCCCCCTTCTAGAGAAACAGCTGCTGAAGAAACCTCCCCCTTCTAGAGAAACTGCTGCTCGCTGCCCCTGCTTTCCTTCACCTGTTCTGGGCTGCAGACCTGGGTTCAGCCAGATTCAGCTGGTTGGTGCTGTGTGTGCTTGAGCCCAGAAATCCCCAGTTCCAGGATAATTTTTTGCCCACTGGGATGTTAGCAAGGTGGGGCAATGCCCTCTGTTGTGCTGGTGGAGCAGCCTGACCTGGGGCAGTAGAGCTTGGCGGGCAAGCACGGGTAGGGATGGAGGAGCTGCAGGGCTGAGCCGAGGTGATGCTCCCACACTTTGTCCCAGGTATGTGGAGTGCCAGGTGCATAAGTCAGAGTGATGAAATTCTTTCTCCTCCCAGTGCCCAGCCATCAGAGCAGTCTGACCTGTGGCCATCCCTGACCCTGGCCACTGTCTGGAAGAGCACTATTCAATCCACATCAAAACCTTTTCAGGGCTCCTACTAGCTGCCTGACAATGCCAAGAAAAACATGAAATCCTTGTGCCAGTTCCCTGGGCTTGTTTCACTAGAGGAGGGATAAGCTATGTTAGTTTTTGTTTAAGCACGCCACGGAGCTGCAGTTTAGCACTCCTGTTTCTAGGATGGCCTCAGGGACCTGATGCACAAAGATCTAAAACTGGTTGTTTATTTCAGTTTCCATTTCTGACCAGCCTCACATCCAGCAGCATCACTGCAGGGCTGCAGCAGCTCCTGTGTTTTTGTGGGGACAGATAAGCTGAGGGACTGCCACATCACACTACATGAATATATAACCTACTCCCCAAGCTATATATGAGATCCCAGCAATACACAGACTATTGCTCATTACATAGAATCTGCGAGTCCATATGTTCAGAGGACGATGTGTGATACATTATTCACCCTTGCAGTTACTTTATAATTACATTTGACTAGCTGGGGCACATAACTGCTCCGAGGTGTCAGTCAGTGTGTTGGAGGCTTTTCTGAGAAATTCAAGATATTGGAGTTTTACGTAGCCGGGATTCTCCCTTGGGATATTTGGTACAAAACATAAGCCTTGGCAGAAGTCTGTTGGTGCCCCTGTCTCAGGGGGCTTCTCGGCAGATGCCAATTACTGACAATTAACCATCCGTGGCAGAGCTTAGGAAATGACAGGCAGGTCTGTGTGTCCAGCTCAGGCACTCAGGTATTAAAGAAGTGTCTGAGTGCAATGTCCCTTTGCACGAGCACAAAGCACCGCAGGGTGTGCGTGGGAGGCGAGCGGTGGCGTGGGGCGGAAGGGACCAATCTGGTCACGGATTGTGCTTGTGCCCTCTGTGTCCTCGGCTGTTCTGGAGAGTGGTGAGGTCCTTGGCAGTATTTTAGCACTCCTGGGGGGCAATATGGCATCTCCTCCAGGCTCTGCCCACAGCATCTCTGCAGAGGCTTTAGTGCTTGGCACAGACACCTTCTGGTGGTCTCTGCAGCACTTGAACTAAGGGGCTGCACCTGGCACTCCAAGAGGTGGGCAAGGGACTTCTGAAGCCCTGTAGCACCTCTGTAAAAAAAGTGGGGAAGGGCAGGAGCAGAGAAGACACCTTGCCTCAAAATCTGACAATGTTTAGTAACTCCTGAGAGAAAAGTATTTGAGAAGAGAAAGATTTATTTGGATTGGAAATGAATGTGTAGAAAGAAAAGGGAAAGGGAAAAGGAAGGGGGAAGGGGAAGGGAATTATCAGTGTTCTGCTGCAGTTCTTATTCTTTCCAACAAATACTTATTCTCTTTCTCAGACAGTGCTTAATGAACCTTTGTCTCTTTCCAAAACCAAAAGTGCTATTCTCTTTTTTTGTTGTTGTTTTTCATTTTCTCTTTCAAAATCTGAAGTGCTGGGACTCCTGAAGCTCAGCAGAACTTTGATTTTTGCGAGTTCTATATGTACTATTGCAAGTCAGCTAAGCATTTTTCTGTAAGCCATTGACCAGGAAGAAATACACCATTACCTTTTGCTGCCGTAGTAACTTGCATCCAACACCAATGACTTACGGGCAATATTATCCACATCTTAATCATTAAAGATAGAGATTAATTGTCTGGTTCAATATCTCATTAAAAATTAAAATCTATCCCTATGCAGTACCTCTTCAGCAGAGTTAAACCAGAGCAGACTTTTTCTGGTTTGCTTAAACTGAGGGATGAATGATCATATTTTATCGCTGCAATATCAGAGCATGGTCACTTAAAAAAAAAAAAAA
>VZRH01004816.1:51994-90335 GCA_013397555.1 Urocynchramus pylzowi | reverse complement strand
ATGGTCACTAAAAAAAAAAAAAAAAAAAAGTTGTTTTAGTGCTCTATTATTTCCTTCCCAGTTTATGAAAAGATAGATTTGGGAACTACAGAGCAGCTGGCCAACTCAACTAAGTGATTCCACAGAATTTTTGGTATCTTTTGGTCTTGGTTATTTTAGAAATATTTGAGGAAGTGTAATGGATTCATGCTGCTAATGGATCCATTCTGCTCTGCTCATTGTTATTGTCTCTTCTTTGTCATATCTGAAACTACAGTGCTGCTTAAGTTCTTTTTGAAGCTTGTAATTTAGCATCTCTTTTTAATTGAAGAACCAAAAAATATACCCCTTGCCTATCTCTTGTTTGGAGAAATATGGGATTGCCCTGTAGATTTATACACTTCCAGATGAATTACCAGACTGAAAAGAAAATGTTTTGCTCTGGAATTACCAGTTTACAACACAAGCATTTATTATACCATAATGGCTCTGGGGCCAAAGTTTAATTCAGCAAATTCATGAGACTAACTAGAACTGATTGGTAGTGGAACTTTATTACTGTGCTAAGAATAGGGAAACGTTCAAGTCTGGAAAAGGATGTGGACAAATTCTGGTAATCCTGTACAGGAGTAAGGGCCTGTGGATGCCTCAAATCTTTACCAACATTTCTTATACCTATATTCTCTGGGATCTTTAAGTGCCTGAGTACCTTACCACAGTTCAGCAACTCAGCATTTATTGTGTGCTTAAATCCAGTGACATCCACAAATTGGTGGTAATCTCTCTTAGCACAGAGTAGGGATAGAGATAACAGGGTCATATTATGCTGGCAATGTGGTGAAGGCACTCACTCTAGCTGTGGCAAATCCAGGCTCAGTTTCCTCTCTTGCCTGCAGATGTTCAAATCCATGTTTTCCACCTCCCTGCTCTTGAATCTTGCCAAAAATGAGCCTCTTGCAGCAAGGATTGACACCCACCTCCCCATGCTGGGAGAAAGTAAAATATAATACATTTCATATCTGGTTTTTAAAAGTGACCAGTTTTAAGAGAAAGGAGTAGTAATTCAGAGAAAAGGGATTTTTGCTTGGCATCTTCAGCATTCCAAGTGCTTGTCATGAGGATACTGTGCAAGAGAGGAGGCAGGAAGAAGGGTATACCCCAGATGGATTTTATTCAGAGGTGCAGGGAACTCAGCACTTTTCTCTGGCTCTGGATTAGACTCCAAGAGCCAAACACCTCAAAATCCAGCATCAGGATTCATAAATCATCACCAGCCCTAGGTCTTTGCCTATCTCTAGCAACCTTTAAATCAGCACCCAGGTTCCTGCCAGTGCGAGGCTCTGGCTTGCAAGAATCAGCAGAAGAGAAACCATGCATGGGCTCAGCTCCAGCAGTGCCAGGAAGGGGGCCGTCCCTTACATTTGCCTCCCCTGCTCCTATTGCCCAGTTCTCCTCCTGGATAACTTATTCTGCTTTCCCAGCTACCCAGGAAGGATTTAACAAGCTGAACCTGAAGCAGCTGGGTGAACCTGTGTGAGAATATGGGTCAGCAGAAAAGCATGATTACAGAAATGCTATTTAAGGCTTTCCACTAAAATACAAAGGCCATGTAAGAAAGGAAAGGAATCTGCTGGGTTGAGAGCGGTCTGTCCATCCATGGAATAAAAAAAATCTGTCAGAGCACAGACGGTGTCAGGAGCTGACAGGCGAGGTGCCATGTGTGAGTGGTGTGTGTGTGGCCAGTCCTGTGTGGATCTGAGCAGTTCCCAGGAGGTGACAAGAGCTGTCAGCACCTGTGAGCTCCTGCAGCAGTTTGCAGGTTTGGGTGTGGGGTGCCTGGTGCTATAAACGCCCACTGATGGCAGCTGCAATTGAGGAACTGTGAAGCGTAGGAATGACTGTGCCACACATCTGCCCCCTCATTTCACCACAACCCACCAAGCATCCTGCACCCAGACCTGTGGAGCACAGCAGGATCACAGGCAGGATCTTCAGGATGGGGCCCTGTATCAGCAGGCTGCTTCTCCCTCTGCCTGCCTTTGCCTTCGCCTTCGTGGCTGACGGCCTTTCAGAACAACAAATGCCGCTAATTTTGTACTAATTTTTTATGGGGACCCTGCCAAGGTCAACAGGCCTAAAATTTCACACGCATGTGCTACCCTAAAAACATTCAATTTAGTGGTTATTCTTTTTTTCACATCTCTATTATCAAGGGGGAAAAATACCACTTTTCAAAAGGAGGGATGCAGCCGTATTAAAATCCCAGCTGGGTGAACTGCTCACAACAGATCCAGCAGATGCGGGCGTGCTGATGGCAGGGTTTTGTGTGCCAGCTGTGCCCTCTCTTGCCTCTCCATGTCAGCTCTGTCACTGCTAGCTGGCAAGGGCTGCAGGCCGTCAGGATGCTGTGCAGAGTTCGAGACACTCATCTCCAGGCAAGTTTCTGCTGGCTCACGTTGGGTGCCAGGAAGGAGAGGACGACCATACTGCCGATGCTTGTCAGCAGCATGACTGTGTTAACAGAAAACCCAGCCTGCTGAGTTAACTCTACAGCACCAGGCTGTTGAGCCGGGGTTTCTATCCTCCTGCAGCCTCAGTCTCTCTGCATCTTTCAGCCCAAAAGGGGATTCTTTCTCCTTCTGCCCCAGCACACACTTAGAAAAACCCAGCAGGCTGAAGGAGGATCAAATTTTGGTCTTGTCAACCTTGCATATGTTCCTTTAGCTTCTCACCACCTACACATGCTGCATGTATTCATACACGTATGCAAATCAGCAAATGTGGTCATATGTGAGTGCATACACACAGAAAGACATACACTTGTACCTATATAGGTTTTGCATAGTAAGCATAATAATAAGGTACAAAGGACGTGTATAAAACAAGAAAGTCTTTGAGGTCTGTGCAGGGGATTTAAACCCACCAGCCCGCTTTTTGTTGTCTTTTCTCCAAATCTTGTCAGAAATTGTGCTGCCATCTTCATTCTTTTTTTTTCCCAAAAAGTCCTGCAGTTACCTGTGGCATGGACAGATAATTACAAATATTGACCGATTTTAAGGTAGAGAGCAATAAAACATTGCCTAGGGGATAAAATTCCCTGCTCCTGAAGTTGTCATACATTGCCTGAAGGCAAAGAGCCAACAGAAAATACACAATCAGAAGGAACTATTTTTATCCAAAGACAATTTCCTTTCCCACTTCTATCCTCAGAGACAGTTACTGTTTGTAGTTATTACCTGTAGGTCTGATGTGCCCAAAAGCCCAGTCACATGAGGGATACACTGTGCAAGGCACTGTACAAAAATAGTAATGCTGTTGATTTTCTCTTCTCCGAAGATTACCTCCTAAAGGAGACTCCAGGGATGAAGGCAAGCCAAGCCACGAGGTCTTATCCATTGCCAGGAACATCCCGTGAGGAGAAGAGGAATTTCTGCTTTTATCTAACACTGCCCTCTCACTCCTCTCCCACGTGGATGAAGAGTCTCTGAAGTTGCAAATTTCCCTGAGGAAGAGGAGGTCAGAATTTTTGGATCCGTCTCAGAAGGGGCAGCCCCATCACTCCCACTGCCACGGTTCTGTGCTCCAACTGCAGGGTGAAGAGCTCAAGGGGACCTGTGGAGATGGCAAAAAAAAAAAGTGTTTTCAATCATCAGTGTCTCTTTTTCCCAGTTCTGGTCTCCCCAGACAGCTGATACTTTGCAGTCCCACAGAGCTGCTCTTTCTTAGCAGCATCTTCTTGCTGCTGGCACCTGCACTTTATGTTCTGAGTCAGACATCCATGCTATATTGGCACACATACTACCATTTTCTATGGCCAATAAAAATGTGTTTGTGCCTGTGTTCTTGGAAATGAGTCCCCATCTCGCCTCGACAGCATTTAGCCTGTGAGTTAGTGTTCAGATGGGAGGTAATTAGGTCCTACCGGGGGTCTGGATTTACCACTAGCTCTGAAACCAAACGAATGCGTGACACATAGCTCATGTTCTCTGTTCCTGAAAGATGTCTGCAGCATTTACCTCTTCTCCCCTTGGAGCAGGTACCACCAGCCTCTGTGTCTCAGCTGTAGTTAAGGCACCTGGGAGAGAAGTGAGGAGGATGTTGGCATAGATCTAACATATGTTGTTAGCACAACACACAAGCATATCCCTCAGGCTACTTCGCTGCCATTTCTAAAGCAAGCAGCAAAGTCTTTTATAACAAAACCACCATGCTCCTTCCCTTAGCCAGGCAGAGGGAGTGCGGGTGTATTAGCAAGATTTGCTCTTTCATCTCCCAGTGCAGGTTAAACAGAGACCCTCCCATATGCCTGTGATCCCAGAGCATGGTCTTGGGGATCAGAGAAGTATGGCAAACATTCACGGACTGCAAACCGTATCAGTGGATGCACATCGTGAGTACCCAGACCTCAGTGGTGAGTTTAAGTCATCTAAGTGCTTGACAGGGAGAGATCACACTCCAGGCAGCTAAACAATTAAAATCAAATGCAGAGTTATTACTGTGAGCATGTGAGGACATTATCAGGAGTACTGGACACAAAAGCACACTCTCATACACTTTAATTTCTCTTACACTCATGGTATGTGCCGGTCTGAACTCCCACAATAAATTTTCATCAGTTGATGCTCAAGAGGTTGTGCTGCCCTAATGATGCACATTAACATTTTTTAACCTTTCTGATTCTGCTTTGGTAATTAGCCCAACATTTTGAAGTCTCATTTGCCAATTCTGTCTGATATGTTGATGAAATAAATCTACGGGCTTCCAGTATGAATCTGAAGAATGTGGCATCCAGAACAAAACATTGTTTCAGCTTTGTGTACAGTTACTCTAATTATCATAATCTATAATTACACATATTCACATATAAATTTGTGCACATTCATGCACATACTCATTTACACGTGCATGAGTACACTCCTTAGAGTGAAGGCTGAGGCACAGACAGATACTCAGCATATACAGAGCCTACTATCTTGAGAAGCCTACATTTTTTGAAGTACTGACACTACTGACCAGATAATGAGCCCATAACCTCCCTCTTTCCCCACTGAAAGAGGAATGTTGGAGCTCTGACATAAATGCACAGAAGCAGGAATATTTGAAGTTAAAGTTCCCTGGATGTGTGTGGTATATCATACTTTAACCCATAGATTGCGGTATGTAGGCATGACTAACAGAATTAAGATCACGAGAGACAATGACTCTCAGAGGATTTTTGTACCAGGCTGAAAGAAGACAAAGAAAATTACTGACTTTTCGAAAGCAGAACTAGTGGGGAAAGATATTTCTGTGTAGATGTCAAAAAAAAAGACATGCCCTTGCTTCGTGTCTCCATTCATATGTGCCCAGACATGCACTCACACACAGACACGGAGACATGTGCTTATGCATTGCTAACAGAGAGGATGTACCTATATTTTTAGCCTACTGTATTTAAATCTGTATTTTTTAGTACTACTGTGCATGAGTTGAAAATCTGTTAGCCTATTTTTTAGCCTATTGTATTTTCATATGCAAGTTTTAGTGCTACTGTGCATGCATTGAAAATGTGTTCTTAAGGGCCATTCACAGCCTTTTTCCCCCAGTCTTACCATTCAAACAATTTCCCCTACTTCTGAAATTTTTCCTATGAGGATACAAGTCTCTACCACTAAATTATTTCTTGTATGCTATATCTCAGCATTATACTTTAGTGTCCAATTGGATGTCAAAATATTTTAGAAGCAGGAAGGCATGATGATAAAGGATTGGCTCTCCACACCCTAAATCTATCAGGGAGTTCTCATGGGAGCAATACAGCCCCATACATTTTGAAATGTAGCATTTCTTATTCATTTCAATCATTTCACCTTTCAACAGTTGCTAATGATGCTTAATATCACATTCAAACCATTTACCAGCTAACCAAGAATGAAAATAAACATCTTTGGCCACTTTGTTTAAATTTGGGAAACTGGCCACATTTCAAGAATTAAGAGAGTCTCATTTGACTGACTGTTCAGCTAGTACAGTGTTGACAAATTGTGTGACTGGTGGTGAAAAAATAGACCCTTTAGATTTTACAGCTTGCTAAAAATGCAGATATCCCGATGGGTTTTTAATACTGCAATGAAACAGAAAGTTTCCCCTGGAACGTGTTGATTGAGAAATATTAAAGGTTAACTTTCCCCATGCTGCAGGAGGTTAAATATACCACCTTCCTGGGGATTAGCTCTCTGGCAATTCAAGCTACAACAAAACATATGCCTTTGCCTCTCTTCTCCTGCAACACTGGCTCTTCTTAGGGTTTCCTGCAGGACTCCCATCTGTTAGACCAGTCATTTTCCTGGTGTGCATATAGCAAGATCTATAATTATCTAGGTATAGATATGTAAAAGATAGATGATACACATAAATGATACAGATACATATATTCATACACACGTGCCTCCACATTTGTAATTCCTGACTCTTTGAAGCTTCTGACAGAATCATGACTGATTTCAACAGAGCCCAGATGTGTGACTTTATTTGCAGGTGCAACTGAGCATTCTGTTAATAGTAGAATCAATCTGAAATTTTCTAACAGAATATTTTCCTGTTAGAAAATGCCAGTTTGTCCAAAGGGAACTATTTCATGAAAATGTACTAATTACCATGACATTTCTCTTGCAGACAGAAATTTAAAAAAGCATATTGATTGGGTCAGATGTGACCCTTTTTGGACATATTTGGAACAGAACATACTTCCTCCAAACTATTTTTCACATAGAGAAGTTAATGTAGCATTTGATACAGTTTTATAAACTAAAATAGAAGGGGATATGGTTGGTTTATAAAAATAAAACTCCTAAGTATTTTTTTTTTCTTGCGGAGAAATTTGAGAGAGTTTTTTTTCGGTTTTTGCTGCAGCTTCAGAGATTTCTCTCTCTCTCTCTCTCTCTCTCTCTCTCTTTCTTTTTCCCTTAACGGTGCAATGCCTAGTGAAACTCAGTCCCAAAGAAGCTAGTTCAATCACAGCCATATCTTACCTAGAGTTTCTGTGAGGTCAGGCTTGGAGCATCTCATAGGAAATGGGGAGATGAAGAGGCAGCCGTGGTCATGTTATCATTAGTCCTGCCCGAGGCACTGCAGAGATGTCCTGCCTCTGTGCTCTATGGAGCCTTTGGAGTTGGCCCTGGAGCCGACTCCAGAGGACTGCTGACACCAAAGGGAGCTGCCTTTGGGTCTCTGCCTCAGCTCAGAGTTCCTCTTTACTTATATCTTCTAAAACCTTCAGCATATTTTCAGTGCATAGCCAATACCAATATCTGGTGAACCAGGGAGGAGGAAGCCTCTTTCGGTGCTTTTTTAAAAAAGGTATAATAAAGCAATGGTCACCTTTTCTGAGACAATGGCCAGGAATAGGCTATTCTATTTTTCCTTCTATTCCTTTAGAAACCCATGTGAATAGATTACTTAAATCTCATTTGCTGTGAAATGTGCTACATGGCCCTTTGTAAGTGGGTTGTGTTCAATGCTGAATAAAAGAACGATATGTCATGAACCTCTCATTATTTTAATTTTCAAACCTATTGGTTTTCAAGTTGATGAAAGACGTGCTATTTGCAACAAAATGGTATTGTTTTACTTCATTTTGAAACATTTTTGCAGGGAAAAACATGACCATGAGTCCTCAATTTTCCATTACAGATAGACAACTTTATTGTCAGGCTGATAGTTATGGGATTATATCTTTTCTGGGAATGTTGAAAAACCTGCCACATTGTAGATAAATTTCAATCTTGCTGGCAGCAGAAATTCCAAAATAGACTTCAGGTGATGCTGTTATGAACAGCAGAATCAATCCAGTAGTTCAGAAGGTGGTAGGATTAAGAAAAAAAAAATAAAAATAGAAGAGCACTGCTCACATATGGAAATTAAAACAGTCACTGATGACTCCACAAAGAGACAGCTCAAATTATCCTCACAATTATCAGGTAGAAGACTGCAAATTATGCTCCCAGTTCACAAAGAAAAAGCAATCTAGAGGAGAAGTGCTGATTTACATAATCAATATCATCCAAATTCAGGGAGGCTGCCTTTCAGCACACACAAAAAGAGAAAGCAGAGCAGGAGACAGGATTTGCACTAGGCAGATAATGGAAGAAGAACCATGCTGAGAGAAAACTGAGATAAAAGAAAAGGGACTTTAGAGAGAGAAGGCAGGGCAGCACCACCTTGCCTGCGTGCCAGTCTGAGCATGAGCTCTAAGAAAGCTGAAGTGGGGGGGAGGATTTAAGAAAACTTGTTTCTTAATGTCATCTGAAATGGAGAGTAAGTCCTTGGGCTGGCTTCTTCCAGCCTAAAATTGTGCTTGAAGTCACAAGCATTTGAAGATTTCCATGAGTTACAGGCAGATCCTGAACACATCTTTTAACTGCAACATTGAAGTTCTCAATTATATGTTCATTTACAATTATAGTATTCAATTACAATTACCATATTCCAAGTGCCTTTGAACTGTGATGATACAATGACTCAAACCTCTTTGTTTCACACCCACCTCTTTTTTTTATGGTGTACAGACTCCAGGAGACAGATTAACAGCTCAAGAAAATGAGAAGTGTGCCATGAACTCAGTCACACTGAAAGAGTCCTTCTTCCCCTGAGCATCACACCATCCACTGAGCAAACACCCCACAGTTGTTCTCTCCTGGATCTTTCAGCCTGCACCATCCTGCTGCTGGGGAGAAGCTGAGTGTTCTCAGAGGTCACTGCAGCCAAGACCCTTTTTGCAGTTGTGACCTGCAAAGTTGATGAAAGCGTTCATTTGGGCTTGTGGCTGCAACTGCCAGACCTGTAAATGGAACAGACTTGATTATATGGATCCTGATCTTACTCAGCTTGTTCCAAAGGCAGGAGGTGATTCTCGTGGGATTGTGAGCATTGATTAGCAGGGAGCTGGTCCTGCAAGATAGGCTTTGGACTCTCTCCACATTCTGAAAAGGGCTTGGACACATTTGTAGCTTTAAGCATATTTCCATGACTCAGTGGAGTCGCTGGGACCTGGTGAGCTCAAGGCTGGGACAAGACCAGAGGAACTTCTGGAAAGCAGTGGTGATGAAAAACCGTGTGCCAGAGCAGAGTACCAGTGCCAGGGCTCATCCCTTTACTGCTGTGTGGCTGAACAGGCTGTAGCCCTCCCAGAGGTCCTCCCAGAGGGAATGCTGCAGGACACAAACTGCAGGGATTGCAGGCATGTGCGTGTGCAAATGGATGGCTGCAGTCACAGCGCGGAAATGCGCGTGGCAAGCGCGAAGGCATCGTTCTCATCAGGCTTCTTCCTTTGCTCAAAAGCAGCTGAAATGAAGTGCTGGAGTCAACAGATTGACCTGTGCAAATGTATTGGGGTGTGGAGAAACTCCCTCCTGCTCCCGTTGGCAGAACTCCCTCTGACTCCTGTCAGGGGTCCCAGCGTGCCACATCCTCTAGGATTGCTGAAGCAGAACCACGGCTGGCTGAAATCGGCTGCCAGAAAATTGACCAGAGCTCTCTGCTGCTCCAGGCCGCAGTGAGTAATGCAATATCCACAACCTTGGAAGAAAACTAAAAATAATTTTACAGGAAAATAATACATTCTTTCTAATCTGAGTCAAACCTAAAAATTAAACAGCTATAATTATCAAACCTAATTGAATTAAAACTAGCTGCTCACCATCTGGTGTTATTTGTATAAATTTGGAAATCTACTATTTCATATGAAATTCCTCCATTTAACAAATTATATTAGAGAATATATTTCTCCACTGTAATCATTATGGAATTGATCATTTTACAAATTGTATTTCCTTCCACTTGATAGAAATATATTTTGTGTAATAACACGCAGAAGATCAGCTACTTTTTTCATCAAAACTGAATTTAAAATTAAGGCTTGCAACATCAATAAAAATAATACACTGAAGTAAAAATATGTAGGAGAAAGCAAGAATTTTTTATTTCTCAGTTTGGTCACTGTGAGTATAAATGAGAACTCCATCAGATTTTTCTGTAGAGGCAAGCACATATTCACTATATGTCTATTATGTGTATGCATATATTCTATAATAGCTTGTGAAGAACAACAGTTTGATTGGGAGAGCACTGTGCACTTTCCTGAGGCAGTGTGGAAATTTACAGCTGTAGACATTTAAAAAGTACTATCAAAAATATATTTATCTTTTTCCCCCAAGACATATAATGATTATTTATACAGTGATAAGTATATCACTGTAGAAACAGAAGCTAAAATAAGGATGGGGACGTCATGAGAAGACCACACATTCAAGTGTTTGACATAGCCAGCATGAGAGTTGTGGGTTTCTCAATGACTTCTTAAAAAATTCCTGTAATTTTTGACATGTAGGTATTTCAGTAAGGAAGTGGAGCAATGTATAAGTACGATAAAAAATAATCCATTGCAATGGGCTCGACTGGATGTGTTCACGGAATGTTACACACAGTGGGCATCCATGGGAAGCCACAGGATGGAGCGGGATCACAGCAGAGTACTGAGACAGCAGAGTGGGTGCAGTTTGGGGCATAAGTTACTTCAGTCAGATTTGGAGACATGGAGTTTATTCCAGTTTGCCTGCTGATCTGCTGTATGAATTATGTATGAATAAGCTCTGTTAGTCCATTCACGTCACATGCAGATTGTAGACACGTATGGGCAGTGGATGGTTCTCCAGTTGCACTTGGCTCAAGAGCCAGAACCTCTTAGTGGTGGCCTCCAGACAGCACTGCAAAAATAAACAACACCAAAATGCAAAGTCATTCAAACTGGATGGTGAGAGGAAGGAAAGGAAGCAATGGAGAGAAGGTGGAGGGAAAAAGTCTTCCCTAAATCTTAAAAAGACACATTTTTCAGAAATATGTTTACACCCACAGTTTTGGCATCACCTGTGGCTGCAAAAACATGAGTTAATCTGTAAATCACCTATTTGCAATCCCCTAAAAATAAAGCAGGGAATTCCCTTAAAGTGAAGGCAGGGACACTCTAAACTATCCACAGTGACCAGAGGTCCTCTTCAGAGTGAAGCATTTACTAGTAACAGGAGTATATATAAACAACAAGGGGAATAGTGCTCATTTTTAGCTTGTTTAATAAACTATTATCTTCTGCATAGAAAACTTGGCTGTTCCAAGTTGCCTGGGGCTCATCAGCGAGCAAGATGCTTCCACCCATCTTTCTCTTAAGCAGCACCCAGGCTTTTTCCTTGCCATCCTGGGCTCTCTGCCCCAGAGCTGCCTCATTGCAGTGGGCCACTCCATTATACAATAACTCTTTCTCACTGACAAATCACTTGCAGAATTTCAGCCCCTTTTGACTCATCGGTATTTATAGATTAGCACACAGCAGCACCCATTCCATGGCATTTGGTACTTTGCTTTTTAACAAGCAAACAAATCCAGCATGGCTGGATTTTATAGTTTGGCTGCTGTTAGACTCTACCCTGATGAGAGCCTAAACCCACTGGTGCTCTTAGGACCTGAGCTGCTTGGCAGCAGAAGGGGATGAGCAGGGAATAAAGTAGCCCAAATGCAAGATGCTCAGATGTATGCAGAGAATGCAACATGACAAACTGCTAGGTTTGGTTAAATTGGGAGTGTTAATTATAGCAGTTTAAATTGGGTTCTGACTCAGATTTTGAATTTGTAGTGGCAAGATGACAGCCTGGAGAAGGTGGTTGTAAATGGCTGACTCAGAGGATGATGATCAGCACGACAGTGCCTTCTGCCTGTGCTAGTACTATGTGTTTATAGGAGAGATGTTATAAGGTGACAGTCAGCAGTTCAGCTCCACCCCTTGATCTGTTCACCAGGCATTATGGAGACTGGAAAGACCAAGAGAGCAAATGGAGGAAGGAGCATATTAATTGGGTGAGTACAAAATGGCAATCTGTCATCTCTTTGGTGCTCTCTCCTCTTCTTTCCACATGTAATCCTGGTTTTCCAGATTCTTCTGTAGGCATTCAGCTGCTTCTGATTTGAGTTGATGAAATGACTTCTAGGGGAAGGATGACTGGGAGCTTGTTGTCTCCATGCAGGGGCTGCCAAGAGGATGGACACTTGGGAGAAAAGCTCTCTGATAAGAGGGTTGGAAAACCTGCTTTAATTTCTGAGCAAATTATGCAAAAATTGAACACTGGTCCTGGAAATACCAGATGCTGACAACGCCAGTGTCTTTCCTCTCCCCAAAGTGCTTTTTTTCCTACCAGTTGTCCTTGAAGTACTTTCAGTCATGCTTTTATGCAAAATGCAAATGTCCAAGATTCCTTTCCCTGTGTACTAATATGGATTAGCTCAGCTGTTCAATTGGTTGTTGAAATTCATTTGCAAGCATTGTAGTGACTAAGTTTCGTAACTGTAACTTGTGAGTTACAAACAGGGGTCAGAAATGTAATTCCACAAGAATAATGTAGCTAACCCATACTTTGATCTTAGAAATCCTTACACCAGTGCTTGGCTGAGGGCACTGTCAGCCAGCCTCTGAACGAGGAGTGGGGAGGATTTGTTACTAACTACTTGTGACTGAGCTAGAAGCCAGGAACTACATGCACTAACATCACTTATGAGTTGCTTGTAGAAATTATATATAGAACCTGAAATTATTGTCTTCAGACCTCTAACTCTGCTCTAATAATTGCTAGAATTGAGAGAATAATATATTCAATAAATTACTTTTTTCATCCATTGAATAGCTGAGAACAGATTGCGATTCCCCAGTCTATTTGCTATTCAAATGAATTCAACAGATACCTTTTCTAATCTTTAACACTGTGGTCTGAGAGCAAATATCCACGGCATGTAGTGGCTGGTGCTTTGATAAATCATATGCATCACTGCTGTTTCCTGACAGGAACACTGTGCAGATACCTCAGCTGAATCCTTGTTTATGCAAGCATACAACTGGGTTTTCAGAAGAACGTCCATATGTGGCTTTAAAAACTGTTTCCTTTTGCCTTTTTTTGTTGTTGTTATTTTTTTACCAAAGGTCTATTTTCCAAACTGTCACTGAAAACAAAAGGAATTTAGATGTGGCCAAAGCAAACTTCTTTACTCTTTTTTTGCCCATCAAATATCTATTAACACACAGTGATTGAGGCCCTGATGCAGAAAGGTGATTTATGATAGGTTTAGTTTTCAATGTGCTGTCATGCTCCCATTTAATTCTGTGTGAGTGTGCAAGCAAAAAAATGAAGTATGAGCATTTTTTTGGGAAGATCAGGACCTAAGCAAAATTATGTGAAAACTTTCTGAATTATTCAGCTCCAGTAATCCCTATTTGAATACTACTCCTGAAAGAACTAAGTCAGCCATCACAGTTTCACTGTCCTGTAGACAACCCAAAAAATAGAATTTTTGACACTATTTCCCTGTGCAAACAAAACAACAAATACAACAGTGAACATCCACAAACATATGCAGCCTGTAAGGGGACATGCCCAAGAGACACTGACCCTGGACAAAGGAACAGTAATTGTGAATTTCTCAGAGGTTGCCAATGGGATTTTTTACAATGTAACTAGTTTCACCAACCAATGCTTCCTTTTTTTTTTTTTTTTTCAGAATAAATTTTATATAATTACTTTGGAAATAAGCAAGAACATTTCTCAAGGGCTTCCAGGAGGATTTCACAGAGTTTGGACTGCATGTGACTGAGAGGAGGAGGATGGACAGAGTCCTATCTGTCTGAGATCATGTCACCCTATTTATTAATCCACAGCAGAATTTCTGCAGGTAACACCAGGAAGCCTGACTGCTGGCAAGAAGAAAACACTGATCTTCAAGTGCTAATTGAACTGTAATTATAATTTCCACAGCAACAACACACAGCTTCCTGGGAACTATTCTTGTGTTGGGTGTACTCTTCCTGGTGGCTTTTGTTCCACTGCTTTCCAGTCTGGGAGTCCATTCCTACAACCAAAGATGCCCTGCTTTCAGGTTTATGTGCCTGCTTTGTAGAGAAGCCACACAGATCCATCACACAAACTTAATCCAATTCTCAGTCCCTGCTGTGAAACAGATGTTCTGAAGGTGGCGAGAAACCCTCTAGCAAAGGCATAAAATCAGTGGAGTGCCTTTGCCCAGACACAAACGTACGCGTAGCCATATGAGAAGTGTTCTAACCTACATTTGTGCCTGAAACAACTCAGTTGGAGGAAGGAACAAGGCATAGGTACAGAGATTTGCAGTTTTTCATGTCCTCCAGGGTAGAGATGTAGTGACAGATTGCCTAGTCAGAGAGAAGGGAGAGATGGAAAGATGAGGCAGGGTATTAGCCTCCTTCAGATCAGCCTGCAGTCTGGGTGAGCAGCTCTGTTACTGTCTATTGCCATTTGTGTATTTTTCTTCTACACCTGCTATCCATCCAGTTACGGTATATTCCATTGGCATGTTGTGGTCTATCACCTTCACCTTTCCCCCCACCCCTCTGAGTACATTTGTGTCTTTGTTTGCATCACAGAAGACACTTAGAGGGTATTTAAACCAGAGATAGCCAAGCTCTTCCTCTGGGAAGTGACAATCAAAATTGCCAAACTCCAAACTGCAATGCTTCCACCACAGTCAGTAGCTTGAAGCAACCTGGGAATGGTTCCCTGTGCCAGAGTTACTCCTGCCCAAACTCTTGCTGTGGTGGAGAGGGTTCACATGGTGGAGACCCTTACAGAAATCAGTTTCTGCCTCCTTACTATGGTGAAGCAGTGCAGTGGATGGAGGAGGCTGGATGGTTCCAGAAACTGAATGCTGCTCTGGAGAATAAAAAAAGCCAGGAGGCAAATAAAATAAAATAACCCAAAAACCCCAACACACAGGTGGGCTGGAGGCAAATGGAGAGTGAGTGGCAAGAAAGGCTGGCAGGTGCTGTGGGTCCTGTGAGTGTTGCTGGAGGGCACATTCTCAGCTTTTTTGCTTGTTGCTCCTTCTTGGGGCTGATGGCCTGCAGCAAAGCAGCCATAAAACCCGGCATTGTTTCAAAACACTTACTCGGTCATGCTTGAAGGGTTTGTACATGTTTGCTAGAGGTTGGAAGAAAAAAATGTGACTGAAAAACATAAGGCAAGCCCTCGGGGTAGATGTACTCTGTGAGACTGTGTAATCTTGTCCTGCTGCTTACCAGCTTTGCACCTGGTTAACTCTAGGTCAGAATGAAACTATATAGTCAGAAGTGATTATTTGTGACCCCAGACAAGAACACGACCTTTCTATCTATAGACTCCATTGAAGTGGCAATACCCTGATTATGGAATATTTCTCAGCTAATTAGGAATGCAGGCTCTACAGGTCACTGGGAGTTCATACTATTCCCTTGGCATAAGCAGATGTGTTCAAGATAAACTTGTACTAAACACATCAACAGCTCCACACTATCTATCATGTGCACTGGGGAGGAAGACAAAAAAAAAATAAAAATAAAAGGAAAAGAGAGAAAGCATCTCACCAAAGCCTAAAGAGCCAGATGACTCCAGGAGCTGGATATTAATTTATGAACATTAAGTAAATAATTGCCTTTCGGGTAGTGACTCCTGGGCTCTACAGCACATGGCTGCCAATATGTAAGCAGGACTTACTGGGGAGGTGCAAATCTGAGGCCAGGAAGATATGCTGCACAGCCTGTAGTTCCTGCAGAGCTGTGCAGGATTCATGCAGGGCCAACGTGGGCATCTGTGCTGTGCTCCCAGCCTGGGGGTGTTAGGGAGCACAGCACATAGGCACTCAGGTAATCATCATCCCAAGAGCCTGTGCAAACTTGGTGCAGCAACATCTTCATTTCTGTTTTTACCTGTTTCTACCTCTATTTTTGTCTTTTTCTTCACTCTATTTCCCCTTCCAGACCCACTACAGGCTTCCTGATTGCTTCCCAGCTGCTAGCTAAATTCTACATTCCACTTTATATCTCCTTCATCTTTCCTTGCCTACCTTAAGCAAACCCACACATCTTCTCTAAACTTTATTCTCTATTGCTCTCCTCTTTGCTTGATTTATTTTGCCATTTCTCATTCAGAAGGATGCCATATTCCTGTTGCAGTTTGTCCAGGATTCTCTTCTACTCACTGTTCTTAATTTCCCCTCCTATAGCAAAGGACTGCTTTCCAAAGAAAACTGGTCATGTTTCCTGGTGAACCTACCTGCCTCTGCGCTCCCATCCATCTTCTCTGTACCAACAGCTGTGATTCAGCTGGCAAGCTCCACACACTCCTCAAATACATGCTCAAGGGAGGAGAGTCCTGCTGGCATTGCAGTGCCAGCAGAGAAGCTGTGTGACAGCCTCTCTCTCTCTGAGCAGCCACTATGGCTCTACCGTCCCAGAACAACACTCCTGCTTTCCCAAAAAATAGGAAGTGTTTTATTTTGTTGGCCAAGCAGGAGAGCTGAATCTTTCTCGTGCTCATGACTTATAACTCTTCATGTGACAGGTCATGATGGTGAAGGCATCTGCTTTGCTCTTTGGGAAGCAATTGAATTTCATCTGCTGCATTACAGAGTGCTGTTCAACAAGGTAGCTGATGTCGGAGTTGCTGTCCTGGCCATTTTCCGGGAGGATGATGTACTGCCTAGCAGTGCCTAGCCTGCACAATGGGCACTGTAAGCACAGCCCTTGTGTGGTTTTATCCTGCAGGACATGGAAGTGTTTGCAGCTGATAGAGATGCAGGATACCACCAGCATCCTTCAAGTGCTGAGCTGGGATTTATATAGAGATGCAGGATACCACCAGCATCCTTCAAGTGCTGAGCTGGGATTTTGTCTGCACTGCCGGGCCGCAGTTTTCCCACGAAAAGAGGTGATAAATAACAGCCCTTTATGTGCCTCTGCCTGGAGATTCATGGGTGAATCCTCCCCTCCTGTCTGTGGCACCAGTGAGACAGAGATAAGCAGGGGCATGCATGAGAAGCCCCCGAGGGGTAAGGGACATACCCAAAGCCTGTGTTAGTTGTGTGCAGTGTGCACGGTGTCTGTGAAGTGGGAAAGGAATTGCTGTAATGTTGGAATTAACATTCCCGCTTGAGCCATAAAGAAACCAGGACCATATCTTTATGTGTCATACCAATCCTAATGCTCCTGGTAGAGCTAGGGAGGCTGGCAGGAGAAGGTAGGGGACTGCAGAAAGCCATGCACCTCTATCAGAGTTGACCTCAAGCAGGTTTATACAGGCTGGTCACCCCAGGATGGATACATGCATGGCCCTTTCCCTTCCCCATGCAGGAAAACAGGTTCTGCTGTCACCATACCTCTTCCTCAACCCAGCAGATACATCTGCACACAGGTGGTTGAGAGACAGGAGGGACAGCCAGGGACTTGCCGTGGTACCTGTATTTTCCTTCTCATTAGCAGATGCACCATCTCTGATTTCTGTTTTATTGCTTCAACTTCCTTAACACCCTTGTAAAGAACTAGCCCATAATCAGCTCAATATTGCTTGTGTGAACAGTAACTTTCTAATGCCAGCAGTATTAAGGGGCTGCAGTAAATAGGGGCATTTTTAACTCGGAGACATTTTTCTCTCTTCACTGGGATGCTTTATGTATTGTTCAAAACTGAAAGACTGAAAATACAGTAGGAAAACAGTTTCTCAGTGGCAACAATGATGTCTGTTAAAAATGTGTACTGAAGAGGAAAATCTCATCTGCCATGTAAAAAAAATTCAAAGACATCAGTCTCTGAAAAATATGATCCAGGCATTGAACAGGTCTTATTCTATACCCTCAGATACTTACATGATAAGTGTAGAGACAGTGCTTTTCCCAATTATTATATCTACATATGCTATCTCTCTTAACATACACAAATGCCTTTCTGCAGAAGATGGCTGTGCCTTTCCTTCTTTACTGTCAGCAAAGATGGAGATATTTTGACTGGTGGAGTCATTCAGGTGGGGAGGGATTCCAGAATGTCATGATGTCCTCCTCACAGTGATAAGTGGCTCCTAAGTGGCCCCAAAATTGCCTCTTCTCTAGGCTGAGAAAGTGAGGTCCCTCAGCACATCCTCATGGGGCCAGTGCCCCTAACCATTTTGCTGGCACTCTGAATTTGTTCCCATTTACTGGTGCCTTTCCTACAAATCAAGGAGCTCAAGACTGGATGCAGTAACTGATGTGGTCTCATGAGTAAAGAGGGATATTCCCTTGCCTTCAGCTCCCCAGCAGGGAGACACTCACCTGCATCACATGGAAATATATTTCCATGATATATGCAAGTAGTGGGCAGATAGATAATGATGTCCCAGTGAATTATTTGTTCCAGTTGTGCCCTCAATGTGTTTCCACTTCTAAAGGCCTCTACATATTCTGGGGGAAAGCACAAATGTTTTCTTCCAGTGTCATGTTGGCCTTTAGATATCTGACATCACTGTCTGGTCTCCTCTGACACAAAGGGAAACTGTCTATAAAATATCCCTCCTTTTTGGTAATAATATCTTAAATAGACTTTGGTATCACAGCAGTAAAATAGGTTACACTATTTAATATCATTTACCCTTCATAGTGGACCTGTGAGACAGAAAACTAGTTTCATCTTGAATTTCTGAATATGTAAATAAGGCATGGAAAACCAAACAGCTTTATAGGTAGAAAGGCTGTCACAGAATAGGAGTCTGAACTCATATCTGCTCAGCTATCATGCTCTGTGTTCTGGCTATCTCTTCTTTCCTGCTTCTATTTTGGTGTCATGTTGCCTTCATGGGTGAGATGACTTGTATCACTGCACTCTGTCGAGATGTGCAGCAAGATGCAATCTGATCCCACACACCCATGGAAGCGGGAAAGCACTTGGGTTAATCTATCAGCTCATTAAAACTGAGAGCCCCAAGGGTTGCTGAACTTTGTCATCTCCTTTTTTTCTTATGCTGCCTTGAAATGAGCTGATTTTTCATGCTGTAAAATGACAATACAAAAGAATGCAGGAAGTTAATTCTTCAAATGCTGATCCAGGAGAACTAGTGCGATAAACACCATCTTCCTTTTATCTATTCTGCTTTTCTGTTTGGTTTTGGCATTGAACCTTCTCTGTCCCTCTTTGCCTTGTTGCAGTGCACAAATCATACATGGATCTCTCCGGCTCCCACTCCCTATTTCATTAAAAAAATGGAATATGAAAGGTGTGCAGAAGCCCTGGAGGGAAGTGACACAAACCCAGATGTTGTACGATCTATGTCCCAGCTGCAATGAGCCTGCATGTGGCAGCTGCTCTTGCACAGCCATCAACAACAGCAGCTGGAGGGGCTCTGCTGTTAATGGCTCATCCCCCAGGAAGGAGCTAGTGTGAGGAAAAGCAGCAGGCTTTATGTACAAGATATCACATTGCTACGCTTTATATTTCGGTTTTGTTATAAAACAAGCAAGAACCTAGCGAAAAAGAAAGCAAAATTAGATATGGTCCCTTGCCCTAAAAGTGCCATGAGATATTACTCCCTGCCCCCTTATTAAGCCCTTCCCTTTCTGATTCAGTCAATAGGAGATCAAGGTATTTGTTACTATATGAACTATTCTAAATACGTTTTCTAAGGCAGTAAAAAAAAAAAAAAAAAAGTGGTCTAAAAGCAAAATGAAAATGAAAAAAGAATCACAAGCTTTAGAGCCTGTCCAGTGAATGCATATTCTTCATCCTCAAAGAAAAAGGCACATTTTAGGACAAATAAAACAAAATAGAGGTTTATATCCTCACTAAAGAAAAAGTAGTTTCCATCTTCATTGTCATTGTGTTTTGATAGATGTTTAGTTGTGTTATATCCTAGGATCATCTAATTTCCATATAAAGTGTAGCTACTTTCAGTTTTACTATACAGTGTTCAGGGGAGACTTTGATTTGTGTGCCCTAGGGTAGACCTGAGAAATGCATAATTTTCTTTAAGTCCCTTCTGTCATGCACCATCAGTAAATTCCTGTACAGATTACAACATGGATGTTTAGTCAGAGGTCTGCACTCCCACGGAGGAGAGTGGGAGGGATAATAATAAATGTGTGGACCGAAGTGGAAAGAAAAGGTAAAAGAAAAGAGAGGAAGAGAGAGAGAAATTCCATTAAGAAAGGTTACTGAATCAAGAAGAATTTATCAAAAGTAGACTGGTGAGAGTGGCTCTTGAATTTTTATGAATTTGTGGGGCACACCAGTCAGTCTGCTTTGGACTGTAATTTCAGGTAATAGCAGAATTGGGACCACTAGGGCATAGTCTGTCACTGTTTCTAATCTCCACTGCTCTGGAACAACAGTTACACATCAATTCAATTAATCACCAGTGATAACAAAAGTTGTTTTTTTCCCACTTTAGAAATGTTTAGGGTTTGTTTTTGTTTTTGTTCTTTTTTGATTTTTTTTTTTTTTAGTGCAGATCTTTAGCAGACACAATTTCTTTTTCCCTTGCGAAGAAAAGCTTATGAAGTTCATTTATACAGAGAGCATAAATCCTATCTCCTACTGTTTTCCCCTGTAACCTAACATGAAATATGGCTTATAGCTCAACTAATTCTCAACATTTAGTGCGAACTGATGAAAGTAGTTCATCACTCACAGGGATGCACCAGGCTGGCAGCAGCACACACAGACCAGGAAAGGTACATACAGCAGTGTCATGGCATGACACATACAGTCTCAGATATACCAAAGCAGCCAGGTATCTTCATGATGTTCTTTGGGGATATACACCATTAAAAAATGAGTGCTTCTCATTTTACAGCAGCACTGTCTCTCTTCCTTGTCACTCTCCCCCCTCCTCAGATTTATCTCCTTTTCTTAATGACTCCCTTTTTTCAATTTGTGTCTCTCTCTGGCAGATAATACTTTGTCTCCTTGTTCTCTTGGCTTGGTGTGTGTCTTGCCTTGTTTGCTGCTCATTATTTGCACTATTTATTTGCAGGACGTAGGTACAAGAACTTGCCCATAATCAGTTCAATAATTCCACTTCAAAACAAGCCATTCTGCTGCCACATATAATCCTGACAACTCATTATCCACCAGCCTGGGTCGGTCTGGCTATTGCATATTGGCTGTGCTGCGACATCAGCCTCTTTCCCTTGCCTCCTACACTTTAATTCCCTATTAAATTCCCCTTGCCAAGTTTTACCTTCAGTTGCATCACTGCAATGGGAAGGGAAGGAATGGAGCTCAGCAGTGCAGCAGGGATGGCCAGCTCTTCCTGACTCCCCAAATACCACTTTTCCTGGTGAGAACACTTGAAACTGTATTTTCAACTTGTGACAGATAAATTATTAGAGCTGACATTTACAATATCTCCCGTCTGAAACCTGAGAGATAACATTTGCCAGCCTGCAGGCAGGCAGGTGGGATCACCCCATGTAATGGAAGGGTAAACTGAGGCATAGGGTGAAGACATGAACTTGCCAAAGGAAGTCAGCCCTGCACCTCAGGTAATTATGTGCAGCTCCACAATCAGGTGGATGAGTGAGACAAACCTCTGTTGAGACACAGATGCACCCCAGCGCCACAGCCCCGCCGCCAGCCTGTGATCCCAGCAGAGAGGGCAGTGCGATGTTTTACACTGTCCAGGGGCTGCCCTGGAAAAGTGACTAGGAGCAGAGCAGAGTGATGGCCCCAGGGACCCCAGGCACTCCACAGGATGGGGAAGTCTTCTTGCTGCTGCATGCAGGAGGATCTCATCTTAAAAGATGAGATGGGGGATGGTCTCCATGGCAAACAGGAGTGTCTTGCTATGTTCCAAGAGACAGGAGAGTCAGACATTTAGTAAGGCAGATGAGGACCTAACCACATCCTTCACAGAGAGGCAGGAGCATTCATGTACAATTCCTGTATCAGTGTGACAGGAGAAGGTTGAATATGAAGTTTACTAGGCAGCAAATAGGTCTGTCTTGTATCTCCCTCTCTCCTTCAGTCAGGAAAGAACAGGTCTATTTCTAGCCATGGAGACCCAGCTAACCAGAATGTTTCTTCTTGTGAAGTGGAGGACAGGGAAAATTTCACAGCCTGATTTCTCTCAGATGGTTTGTGTAAGAGTCAAGCGTGCATTTGAAGCTGAGCATTCACGTATAGCTCAGAAGATGAATCAGAATTTTGGCTCTGGTTCCTCTGCAAAGACAGCAGCCCCAGTGATGACCAACGTGGTGGCTCTTGCATCAGCTCCTCAAAGTGACAAATGTCTCTGACTCAGTGTTTGTGCCAGGCCATACAGCACCACCTGGCTCAGCCTTTCAGGTACTGGCACAGCACAAACAATGGAAAGAGGCTCTGATTTTTTTGGACACTCAGTGGAGCCGTCAAGTAAGTTCAGCTACCACTGCCCTGAGGTGGCTGGGAAGGTCCCAAACAGGTGTTGTGCACTCCAGCAACAAAAAACATTCAGTTCACAGCAAACTGCTCCCTTTTGTAGCACTAACCTGTGTTCCCCCTCCATATCAGGCATTCACTCTCCTGCCCGCTGTAAAGGAGGTGTAAAGGAGGTGCTGTTTATTCAGCACCATTCCACACCGTCTCTAAAAGTGCAGCCGCCAGCCGAGGCAGCACTTAGACCCCCATTTCCAGTGCCTCACTGATATGTGACCTCTGCAGCAATGCCCGGGGTGACAGGAAACCTCAACACTTCTGACATGCTAGTTCTGTGCAATCCTGAGCAAGGTAAGGCAAGCTCCAGGCTTGCTCCAGCAAGCTTTGGGAGAGTGGATGCAGATGGCTCTAGGAGACCTGTTCACACCTCTTCTATACCTTTGAGTTCTGTTTGTTGGCTGCTTTTGGCTGGGTTTGGTGTGAATGCCTAGGTCAGAGAAGACCTGCTCTGGCTGAAGAAATATTCTCAGCTCTTTTGCAGTGATTCAGTTCCCAGCTGATGCCCCCAGGATGGGAGGGTCTGAGGGCACAATAAAACTGATAGCTTGAACAAGTGGGCAAGGGGGTGCATGCACTCAGAATGCTCTGAGGACAGTAATGTGTCTCCTGCTTGTCTGTTTCTTGTCTATCTTAATCTTTTTCCACCATAGGGCTTTTTTTTTTTTTTTTTTTTTTTTTTTTTTTCTGATCACCTTCCTAAGTTGTGCCATCTGACTGCAATTTTCTCCATATCATCCCTCAAATTCATAAACCATGTTTTCCTGGGTCTCTCTTGCGGTTGCTCTTGCATGACCCTTACAGAAAATTTATGCAACAAGAAAGGGCTTTACACAGTAAAAGAGCTGCTCACAGCAAAGGGCAGAGAGTCAGAAGGCCTTGGGTGGTCAGTTCAGCTTCACATAAAAGCCAAAGAGGGATATTAAGCAAAGGAGAGAGCAGCAGTGACAGCTGCCTGTAATGACTGTAGCAGGGCTAGGTACAGAGTGGGGGCTGTGGCTGAACATCAGGGAGGCTGAAAGCCTTTCACTGTGAGCTCCCTGGCCCAGCCTCTCCTCTCCCACAGGAGAACTGCTTTGTCCCAGCCTCCACTTACTCTGTGGGGTGAGCCAGGCTGTGTCCCCACCCCAGAGAGACAGGGCTCATCACACCACCAAGACACATCCCTGGCTCTGTGGTTGGGGACCTGCTGGCACTGCCCAGCCCCAAGGCTGACCAGACCTACTTTTCACAACTGGAAGCTTTTTTGGCATTTTTGCTCTCGTCGAGTCAATGAAGTATATTTTTATGGAAGGGTCAGAACAGTGCTGATGAACAGCCTTTACCACCCTTTGCATATTTAGCTTGCTGTATCTCTTGGTGATATGCCTCTATGCTACCTCTGTGGAAGTGGTTTCACTAACCTCAATGTCTGATTGAATCTCTCTTAAAATCACTTACTGCCTCTGCCTTCCCCGTGCCCCATTCCTGCCCAAGGGCTGGGCTTCACAGAGTCCTGGTGTTTCTTAAGATATTTAAGAGAAACATCTAGAAAGGAGTGGAAGAAATATAAGTACAGTGATGACCCAACACTCTGGGACAGTAATTAACAATCTAGGATCTAGTGCAATGACCTGGATGAATTAGGGGGGCTGTCAGGGAAGAATGAAATATGACAAGTAGGCTCAGCACAGTTAAGAGAATTGCAGATGCAAATACAAAACAGGTTATCCATGAGTGGACAAGAGTAGTGCAGGGAAAGAACCTGGGGTAATCAGTCATGAAGAAATAAAGATGAGTAGTTAATGAAAAGCCATAATTAAGAAAAGGCAAATACAGTCTTGGGATGTATGAGAAGGAAAATAATATGAAAAATATTACCCAAAGTGTTTTGTCAGAGCAGCTACCATCAGCTGAGGTGCAGCTACTAACAGTACTGGGTTTGTACCTCTGGAAGGTGAGGACAGGCATTCATCTTCATGCTGAGAAACAATACTCCCTCCCTGTGCCAGCAAAGCCTCTGTTTGTTAACAAACACTCATACAGTGCAAGGTCAGTCAATTTTCAGCCTGTTTCAGAGGCTGAAAGAGAAGGGAGAGCTTAAACCTTCCTTTCTGGATCAGATGGCAGTGTTCACATCTTTATATTTGATGTTCATTTTTTAAATCTCTTGTTAGTACACAGTGGGGTGATTCCTAAAGCTATAGCAAACACATGTGTGGACGAAGAGTTTATCTCCTGCTCTCAGCATGCTCTTGTACACACTGTAGAAACTATACACAATGGTGGCCAATGCAAAAGGAGATGTGACATTGCTGAAATGCAGGTGAGAGTCTGCAGATCTGCAACCAGGCAGCATCTAATGTCTGACGAAAATCACATGGTAGCTTCTTCAATTTTCCTTAAATTTCCATACAGCTCCCATGCTGTGTGGCCAGCAGCATGAGGAGAGACAGGAGGACAGCTGGCAGTAGGCAGGGTGTCAGGCCTCTCAAGATAGCTGATGGCTGGAGGAATTACAATACTCAAAGGTGGGATGTCCAAAGGTCATAGTGGACTCATTGCAAGTGCTTGCCTGCCTTATTGCTTTTGGAAATTTTGTTCACCCACAGGAACAGTTACCCACCTGGGCTACCCAAGTCAGCACTCCAGGGTGGTGGGAGACTGACCCATAGCAGGCAGAAAAATGTGACTCAAAGGGAAGACAGCTGCTAAACTCCAAAAATGGTGGGGCTATCATGAAATACAAATCACTTGAGCTAAAATAAAAGCAGAATGTGTTATAGAGAATGGGTAACTGGCAAGACAGGCAGTGGCTGTGTCCTAACATGAATTCTGAGACAATGCAGTCTCAGAATGCAGCAGAGATGGAAATGCCAGTGGAAATGCCAGCAAACACAATGAGCAGAGCAGGAGACTGCCGTGGTTCTCAATAATGTCAATGGAAAACTATTGCTGCCATCAGAGTACATTTCCCAGATGTAACCACGTTGAGCTATGTATCCCTTACGCTTTTCCTTCATGGTGGAAACATGAACCCCCTCAGCCCTGTTCCCTGGGGACTCTGCCTTGGTCTGACCATGTCTTGACCACCCATCCATCACTTGCACTGGAGCTGGGAGTGCACTGGGGCATGGTGATAAAGAGGAAGGGCAAGGGTACCTCAAACCATCCTGCAGGGAGGCCCGTGGGGCTGATTTTACTTGTTCTCTTCCTTCCCCCTGAGTTTGCCATGTCAGGGGACTATCCTCTGAGGAGAATGATGGATTGTATTTTGGGACAGGAGATGAAACCAGGAGAAAAATATTCAGTGCTCAGGAGAAGAAGAAAATTATGAGGAAGACAAAGTGACTATCTACCTACCCAACTTCCTTAATCCTATAGAGGCAAGAAGTTACTTTAAAAGTCAATATTCCCTCTGTTTTCTCACCTACCTGTCTTTGAAGTGAGCTCTTGCCTGAGTTCTTTAAATTCCACAAGGAAAGGGGAAGGAATAGGGGTTGTCTTACCTCAGGAAAAACATCCATGCTGATAACTGTCTGACTTCCCTTTGATGTAGTGAAACTTGAGTCTCTAAGCACCACCACAGTAAAACTGGACATGCTGGGCTCTATGCCCATTTTAATGCCTTGGTTTGCCTGAAGCTGTGGAGGGGCTTCTATGATCAAATATTTGCTGCTAGTAGACAGGAGGTTGGTCTTGTCCTTCCTGTCCCAGCTGGGCTACAGCAGCTGACATTGCCATCTTAGTAGTGGCTTTTTGCTCCTTGGATACAGAGAGTTCCTACCCCCTCTGACACACAGGAGAGAAAACTCCAGTAAGTGTTTGCACGTCTAGAAAGCAAATGTGATTCATTATTAATACAGCGCGTTAAAAGTGCGTTGCACTTTAGAGACTTTAACTGATTGACAGGTCCCTGACCTAAGGAGATTTCTTTCTATGTTTAAGCATCACAGGACGGGTAAGCATGGCAAACAAAGGAAGGGTTGGATGGAAGAAGTTGAAGGTTCACAAAATTAATATTACATGCTAGCATGGTTCATTACACAAAAGTCTTACACACGCTGAAACTTTGCTGACACTGAGAAGTCTGTAAGGTTCAGAAAAGTAGTTGGTATTTTACTGTCATGAGTAAGTTTGAGTGGTTTCTAGGGAGCTTGCCTAACTCCAAAACCTTATTGAAACCGCTGGAAAAAGCAGCAGTTTTCCACGAGGAGGTGTTGAGTAAGTGCTTCTTTACTCAGCAGTAGTTAAGGGCTCATGTGAAGATCAGGACACATAGCGTGGGGGTTTTAATGCAAATATTTGAGAGCCTACTTTGGGGCAGTGAGTCAGAGGTAAAAAGATGACAAGAAATCCTTTAAGTAGTTATAGTCTAGAAATAGCAGGTGGAGCAAACTGCTGCATGGCCTGGGGCCAAGGCTACAACACAGGCAACCTCTTCGGGCAGTATTCTGGCTGAAAAAAGAGCTTTCAAATTTTGCTAAGGAAAATGCTTCCTGTGTCTTCGGTGCCTAAATAAAAAAGGTTCTTCAAAGAAATATCTGATCACATACTGATAAAAGGCACAGTAAAGCAGATCATCTGCAGCAAATACAAGTGCAGAAGCCGCAGGAATTAACCAAGGATATATCCAGCTAGCAAGGTAATAAAGTCTGTCTGAAGTCACCCCCACACTGCAGCCCCACCGAGGGCTCTTAATCACGCTTTAGCTCCAAATTCCCTATTATTCATATACCAAATCCTTTGAAATCTGACTTGAGCTCTTAGGCTTTCCATGGCTAAGGATATGGCTTAAAGGTGTTGGGATACCTCAAACAACTGGCTTTGAAGTGGGGAAAGATCTCATGTCCATATTGCAGACTTTTGGTAATGATCGGTGGGGTAACATTGGCTGTGATCCTTTCAGTTCTTTTACACTCCTACCTTGGAATGCATGAACCAGCCTCTGGAGGGGCTTTTCTTCTCTTCACACTGAGACCCATGGGTGCTCAGCTCCAGTGTACAATTAACCTTTGCTAATTTGCAGACCTCTCAGTCAAACAAGGCAAATCCCATTGGAGCTTGGCTGGCAGTGGCCAGGAAACCTTAGTGAATCTGCTGAAGAGAATGTCATGCACAGGGGTGCCCTCTTTCACCCCATTCTGTACATTTTCTGCTCTCTGTCTATTTAATCTTCTGAGACATACACGGGCATGTTTTGTTTTCATAAGCACAAACCACTTTTATTCCAAAAACAAATTTACCTTTTATTTAGGTATCTGAGTAGAACTGCACTAGATAATTGTGGTCCTGATTGCTCACATAGGCAGTACAAATGTGTCTTCTTTGCTTGTTTCGTTTAATTTTGGTTAATTTTTTCTTTTCCACATGCCTATATTACAGGGAAATACTGAGCCTACACAATGTATGCAAATACAATTTGTGGTTTGAGCGAGAGGAATCACAGTTGGGTGACATTCTGTAATTCATCAAGAGATCTGACATTGTGTTATGAAAAGACACTTTTCTGTATTTTGGAAAACCTTTTCCCAACAAATATTCCAGTACATTGTTTGATCAAACAATAATAACACTTTAATCTACCTTGTGTATTCTGTTCAAAATAAGAGGTCAGAGAATAATAGTTCTCTCTGGCTTTAAAATGAATCCTTTAACAAATGGTTTTAGATGCAAAGATATGGTGAAAGGATTTTCCTTACTTGGAGAATTTAACATTTTGCTGGAAATAAAACCATGTCCACAGAGTCCAAGATGACAGATAATGGGACTTATTCTTTTGGTGTCACAGATGTGTATCCCGCACAGATGTACAGCTCCCCAGTTCTTCAGCAGGATCACTCTTGAATCAGGGTCTGATGCAGTTACTTCCTCCACTGCTATCAATCACCTCTGGGTTAGGCCTTCAGAGGATAAAGGAAGAAGTATCTGAATCTATTTATTTGCATCCTTGCCTCCCATTGACTCAGTATGAAGAAAAGGAAACCTGGCATGTGGTGGCAGAAACTCAGTACCTAGTGCAGAGGGAGTGAAACAAGCTGTGAGGTGGCTAAGACAGGTGTAGAGCAGCTGAAGCCCTATGGAGTTCACAAAATTCAGTCTCACTCACAGCTCAATAACACCAAGTGATCAAACTGGTACAGGATTCTCCTATTCCTCACCTACATGTTCAACTCCTGACCATGATTGCCAGAAAATATTACTGATCTCAAGCATTGATTTAGGAGCACCTCAAATACCTGGACGTTTCTATCAAAAACAAACAACCTTGAGCTGTGCTTCTTTCTCTTACCAAAAATTAAACTAGTGCTGGGATCCAGTTCTCCCAGATTTGCCCCTGAAAAGACAAGTGCCAGTTCTATCCTAGTTTTCCTGGTTATCTTCTTTTGCTACCAGGCAGAAACGGATACTTCCATAGGCCAGTCCATCCCACACATCTTCCATACCTCCTACAGGAATGTAAAGTACTTGTTAAGCTTTTAGGTGGGCAACGGTGGGTAATATGAATGTGTCCTATAGGTAATATAAATGTCTCCTACAAGGACATGGGTATTACACCATGCTTGATCAGGATTTTGTTCACTGCACACTGTTTGCCCCAAAACTGCATAGCAAAATTCTTTTCTGTCTTGGCTGTTCCTTTGAAAAAGATTAGATGCCTGGCTGATTTCAAATTCATTTAAAAGTCTAGAATGCAGCCAGATAGCACAACAGTCAATCATGGCTGTTTTTATCAGGACCTCATCTGTTTCAGGATGTCAGTGGAAGTTCTGCTTAACCAACCAGGGTAGAAGTTGCCCTAAGCATTCCCCCCTCCCTCTGGCTATTATGTTGCTTTGCCAGCATTTCCTGTATTTCATCTATAGTTTTAGGAACACCTTTTGTTGGAAGTTAGAAAAGTGAAAGCAAGAACTGGAAAGTTAAATTCAATAATAAGTTAATAGGGATAATTAGGCAATAGTGTAGAAAGACCATTTGTCTGAATGAGAAGCTCTGGATATGTATGGCCATGTTAGAAAAGGCAACCGTCAAAATAATATAATAAGGAATTCTGTAAAGCTAAGGGATCAAAGTGGAGAGCCAAGATGATTTTTTCCTACCTGCAATTTTTAAGCACTTCTAATGACACAGGAGTTTTGAAGGAGATGGGGGAAAGTGTATCTTTCAAGTTTGCCCATTTGGCAGACAGTAATTCAGCTGAGCTAAGCAAAATGGAGGTGACAAATGCCAGTATCCTTGGTGATAAGGGTTTTTCTTCTTTATTTTTAATGAATACAAGAAGGACCCAAAATTTTTCCTACAGAAGACCACATCTGGAGATTTGCCAGAAAACTCAGGGTCACTGCCTTGTTTAAGATGGAGCAAATTAGAGCTACCTAAATTTTTAATGAGAAAATAAGACCTGAAGAGAACACAGCTCCAACATGCCATGCTAAGCTGCTGCCAAGGCTGGCCATCTTGAGGAGCTGCAGCCATGGGTTAAACCTCTGTGAGTCTTCAGGACTTGGTGGTACAGGCACAGCAGGACCATGAAATACCAGCCTTGGCTGATCCAAAAGCTGCTTTCACCCAAAAAGTTGTTCTATAAAGTAAAACCCAAGTCTGCAAAATTATTTTTCTCTTTGTAGCTTTTAATAGAGGTGAGCAACATCCTCTTCTTTTTTTTCTTTCCCACTCAAATGAACAACCATAGTTCTAGATTCCCTGCAGCATTTTAGGTAAATTTCCATTCCTTTCTTTTAATGGAATACATACTCCTGGAAGGACCAAGTGGAGATAATTTAAATTAGTATAATGAATAATTTCATGAAGACAAAGGTGATTAAAAAACAAGTCCCAAATGTTTGTGAACCTCAGACTAATTTCCACCTTATTGATGCTGATGCTGCACATTGCAATTGTGAGATGGCCTCTCATGTCTCCCTGATGTTATTGATTGGAGAAGGTGCTGAGATGAGAACCAGACTCTGCATTTCACATTTTAAGGTCACTTTTAACAAATGAGCTCGTTTCACACCAAGCTATCCTAGAGCATCTTACCGTAATAAACATAATAATTAACAAGCCCTCTTGAGGCTTGCATAATAAGCAAGCCCTCTTGAGTAATTTTCAGGCATGGGGCAGTTGACCTTTTGTAAGAACTTCATGCCTCTCTGCTAGCCCATCCCTGAGGGTCTGTCACAGCCAGCTCTGCCCACAGCCCTGCTGAGAAACCTCCTTCTCCTCTTCTGCCCTGTGCTGCCTTGGGCTGCATCCACTTCCTGCTAGCCTGGCATCCCATGGGTGTTGGGGAAAAGAGAGCACTGAGCTACCATCTGGAGCTGATCTCAAAGCTCATAAAGCTTCCCCACATGTGCAGGGTCTGGGTAATCACACACCACCCTGCATGCAGACTGTGCAAAGCAGCAGGCATTTGGAACAGCCCAATAGCACCCAAGGAAAGCCAGGGTTTTTTTAAAATTTCAATTAGTTTATAAGAGCACATGCATTGTTGAAACATCATAAATGATGAAGTAATTTGCATTTAACTCAATTATTATGTTGTGGGGTTCACCAGAGCTCTTCAATTCAGGTGACAAACTGTGTTTTCCTAAACAAGCAGGACAGGCTGCATGTTAGTCACCAGTTTGTCTCGTGGATGCTTCAGCCTGGGTGGAAAAGGAGGAGGATCTGCACAGTAGTCCCATTGCAAAGAACATTGCCAGCACGATGAGGGAGGTGATCTTTCCTCTCTGTGTAGCCCTGGTGAGATGTCTGGAGTGCTAGATTCAGGTCTGGGCTCCCCAATACACAAGAGACATTGACATACTGGAGTGCATCTGGGAAGCATCTTTGTGTCCCTCTTCTGGACTCACTCCAGTGAATCCTGGAGAAAGAAAAGCTGGGGAATTCCAGCTTCTGCTACAGGGAGGGGGCAACCCAGCCTGAACATCAATGCAGCTTTCTAGGGAGCATGGACCCTGGAAAGTTGTTTGGTATAACTAACACAATCCACATTTCCCAGACGGATGGTAAAGACAGAAATATGACTGCTGCCTAAGGAATTTAATTTTTTAGAGCTAAAGGGCTGTCTCTGTTGGGAGAATTCTACCCCTCCACACTCAGCCCCTCAGTGATGCTCCAGGAGAGACTGGCTGGCAGCAAGAGCCCTGCTGCCTCTGCCATCCTGAAATGATGACCTTCTTCCAATGCCAAGATATTCCCAGGTTAGCAGTCATTCAGCTGGGCCTTCCTAGCAAATCAGAACTCCTGAGATATCCCAAAATTGCAATGGCTATAATAAACATTCAGAGAAAACTTCCTGGATGTCAGTAGAGGGTAGAGCAATATCCCTACAGTGCTATGACAATTTCACCACATAATAGTAGTTCTTTCTGTGCCCCATAACTGCAGGTATAGTGGGATGATGTAAGGTCTGGGTAGTGACATGCAAGCTGAACATGTGACAAGACAAGTGTTGTCTTATTTGCCTTTGGTTAAAATTATGATGATCTCTATACTTGCTGTATCACAATGACCTTGTTTCCCTGTTTCCACTTCCACTTTACAAAATGGTCAGTTAGCTGCACTTACAAATTGCCAGTCATCCTTAGCTTAAGAAGAAAAAATTTACTGCTAAATTACTACTACCATGTCATCTCTATTAAAAGTTCTGCTATTTACTTGCATTTCTTTAAGATTTAATTTCTCTTATTATTAGAGTTATTATAAATATCTTACCTGTATTTGGTATTCTCCAGTTTGATAATACTAGGTTATACTTGTGGAAAAATATATAACCCCTTTTTATAAACTTAGAATTGTGCATCTAGGCAATGTGTCATCCAATATATTCATTTGTTTGTATTTTCCCAGTGGTGAATCACTTTCTTCACACCACTGTACTCTAACCTTATGATGGCATTCATTATCATAACATATTCAAAGCCTCTACCTGTGCATGTAGTAAGGATTGGTTGTTATAATAAAGAAAAATGGGATGGGAAATCTGGTAGTTAGTGCTAAGCTAAGTTACAGTCACACTTTCAAATAAGGGTTCTACATTCATTTGTCCATTAGAAGTTAAAACATAATTTGGATTAAAACAAGGTATTAGCATCCGGACTTTCCCAATTCTGTTCTGAAGGATGCATAGCATCATTGAATCACAGAAGGGTTTGGGTCAGAAGGCACTTTTAAAGGTCATCTAGTCCAACTCCCCATGTGATAAGCAGGGATGTCTTCAACTACATCAGGTTTCTCAGAGCTCCATCCTGCCTGTACCTAAGTGTTTCCAGGGATGAGGCATCTACAGCCTCTCTGATCAACCTGTTCCAGTGTTTCACTGCCTTCACCATAAAAAATTTCTTCCTTGTATCTAGTCTGAATCTACCCTCTTTTGGTTTAAAAACATTACTCCTTGTCCTATTGCTGCAGGCCCTACTGCAAAGTCTTTCCCCATCTTTCTTATAAGCTCCTTTTAAGTATTGAAAGGCCACAGTAAGATCTCCCTGAAGGCATCTCTTCTCCAGGCTGAACAATTCCAACTCTCTCAGCCTGTCTTCATAGGATAATTTTTGTGGCCCTGTAGCATGGTGCCCCCAGCAAAGATTTTTTTCATCCCAAACTCAAACTTTTCGCTGTCCTGGGCTTTGAGATTGTCCTACCCTGCTATAATGATCTCTGTGTTTGCTATCTCATGATAACCTCATTTTAGAGGCTGACATGCCTTCCCTGCTGCAAATATCAATAATCCTGTGATTTTTAGCAGTAGTGGAATGTAGTAGTGGAAATGAAGGCAAAGCAGGCTGATGAGAGGCTCAGTTAAGTAGGAGGTGGTTTTTTTTTTTTTTTGTTTTGGTTTTTTTTTGCATTTGATGTAAGGAATTGGCTTATGCTGAAGATGATGCATGGAGTAATTTGTTCTCTACCCAGAAAGGGCAAACAGCTTTATTTCAGCAGAGAAGTTCAAGCCATCTTTGTTTTAGCTGGGAAACAGATTATAAAAGATATCAATGCTTAATAGTTAGGGATGTGTACAGAGTAAGTTCTGGGATTCTTTTGCTTTAGGGAATTTTGGTAAGACATCTGCAACAGTAATATAGCAATGCACACATACAATAATGATGATAAGGTAACCATGGCAATGATGATAAGACAGAACTGATTTCAATACACACATGTCAGCCACAGAGGAGAGATCCATGAACACAGTTTGAGAAAATGGGTATGTCAAATGCATGTGCTCAGGCCTAAAAGCCACTTGTGCAAAGGGTAGTTGCTTTACCCATTAGAATATCGCCTACCCTCTTGTTCCTTTTTTTTCTTGTTAAACTAGAGACATGATGGACCTTGAGGGTATAAAAGGCTGTTTGATAGATTTACTTTCTTGATTTTAGCAACAGAGGGAGTTAATAAGGATTTTGGCTTCTGAGGCAGCCATACAAATACTACAGTAATAATTCCTGTTTGATTGGACAGGCGAAGCAAGTACCAGACAAAATGTTTGAGCATTTTTACTTTTATCTCAGAATAAACCTGAAATCAGACCCAGAATTTCTTTTAAAATTAGAGGCAGATTTTCTGTCTGAGATGCCTGTATTATGATCAGAGGCTGACAATGGAGTGGCAGGTCTGGGAGTGGGGATGATGTGCAGGCCATGTGCTCTGCAGGCCACGCTCAGGCACATGCACAGCCTCTTACTTGTGCAGTCACAAGAGCCCAGCCAGGCTTTACAGCTCCACGGCTGAGTCCCAGACCCTCTCTGTCATACACACAGCATGTCACCATCCAGGTAGCACAGTGATCTCATAGATGTAAAGAAGAGCAGCAGGTAAAGAAGAGGAGCCCATCAGAGAGGGTCTTTAGAGATGAAGAACAGTTGTTTTTCAAGCAGTAACCAATCCCATAAACCTGATTAAGAAAAAATTCCCATTGATTTTAGCAGGAATTTTCCTGTGTTGGACTTACAATATTCAGCCCTCTGCAATGTATTTCACAAGCATTTGATTGCAAATACGGTTCACAGGTCCATAGGCTTGGATTAGCCAAAGGATTAGCATTGTTAAAGACACTGAAGCTTCCACTCCTCCGTCTTTCATGCTTGCAGCTTCATGGCAGTATCAACTGTTGCTTTTTTCTTCCTTGAAACAGAAAGGAAAAATACAAATTTGCAACATTACAAATCTGTTTTGCATAAGTCCTTGGGCCAAAGCCATCTCTGATGGAACTCTGTTGCCTGGAGTTGTATATATTTTCTTCCTGCATTTCATTTCAAAAGTGTCATCACTGTAGGCAGTAAGATGATTTGGTAAGAACAATTGCAGAGATTATCACAAAGAGATCCTGATCTCAAACCTAATCCAAATCTCTGTCTAATACTCTTCACATTAAGTCCAAGTTCAACGTACTGTGCAGTAAATGATGCATTTGGCATCTCTTGGACCAGGCAGCAGAAGAAGGAGATGAATGCATAAAACAGGAAATGGATCATGGCCAATTAGTGGTGCAGAAACCATGGCGGGTCATTTCCAAAATAACAAATGAGCCTGGCAGGCTGGCATGTCTTTGTGCAGTGACCTGGATCAGGCAAGAGTTGAAGACCTTATCTGTGTGGGCTGGTTTTGGTGCTGCAAGATGAGCTTAGGAGGCCCTGCTAGTCTGCAGGCACAGAGCGGCTGTGTGAGGGAAAGAACAAGAAGAACTTGAGATATAAGTCAAACTTGTCACTGCAAGACATTTACAAATCATCTGAACTATGGTCCCCATTACTCAGAGCCTGCTTCTGTCCAAGACAGATAGATATCTATCCAGCAGGGAGGAGGAGAGGAAAGTCAAAGCACAGATTTCAGCCAAATCCTTTCCCTGATTTTTTTTTTCCCCTTCAGTTTTCAAGAGGGAATAAAGCATCTGAGGAGCTGGGAACATTGAGTCAGGTCATTGGAGTTCCATGAGCCCAACTGAACTCTGAGCCCACCAGGGCAGGCAAAACACAAACAAACCATACAAGATGCTCCCTGCTGGAATGGGGCTGCAGGATAAAGAAGGGAGAGGGAAGAAGGGGAAACAGAGGCAGAGAAGGATGATGCGATTTGTCTTGGTTTGCTGTTGATCACAGTGGTGGGCACTGACCTCCCAGGAAGAGGTCGGTGAGACAACATGATGCTAATAGCTGTCCTGGTGGGTACCCTCTGGTTGGTCAGGGTAGAGCCCCAATGGACAGAGAGAAGAATCTGTTCTGATGTAAAAAAAGCACCTAGTAACAATAACAGCAGGGTTTTGATGTTTACAGATGTCACTGTTAAATGAGAATGATCAAATTAGTTCACTGTAACTCGATGTCAAGGTGAAATAGAACAAAAAGATGAAAGGATCAGAAGCTTTTTTTTTTTTTTTTGTGACACCAGAGAGCACATAGAAGAGAGGCAAAAAAAAAGTANAATGATCAAAATAGTTCACTGTAACTCGATGTCAAAGTAGGATAAAAAAAAAAAAAAAAAGAAACGGAAACTTTTTTTTTTTTTTTTTTTTGTGACACCAGAGAGCACATAGAAGAGAGGCAAAAAAAAAGTAAAAGAGAAGAAAACAGGGTATAAAGACATTTGTAAAGCTTTTCCTCACAGCTTTTGTTTAAAGGAGAGCTAGGTACTTACATGTACTTAATATTTCTTACTTGTTTTTCAGGCAGAGAATAGGTGAGAACTCAAAAGAATTGCTTCTTACGTCCCATTGTATTTTCTTTCTGGTTTTTAACCTTACTGGTTTTGTTATGTGGCTCAAAAACATCTTACATCAGTTCTGCTTTAGATTTCTTTCCATCATTAAGGCCTTCAACAAATAGTTTTCTCCACAGAAACACTTGGGGGCTGGATATTAAAAACTAATTTCTAGAACCAGATGCATGAATTGATGAGGTATAGGTGAAAATGAAGACAAAGGCAACTTTCTTGCAGAGGAGGCAGTTGGAATCACAGCCTAGAATTAGGCTGTACAATTGTATTCCTGACACCAGACAAGTTTTACTCATTCTTCTTTCTGAGCTTGTTACTGATGCTAGTACAGATAAATATGTTGACAGCTCATCTCAGGAAAAGAAACATCTCATCTCTGTAGAGAACCACCTGCAGGATGGGGTGTGTGGCTGCATAATCTATAGAAATCCTTGGGCAGAAAAACTGCATCTGTCTAGACAGACAGGCAGAAAAATCTTCAATATTATTATCTAGATCTTCAAGTCCTCGGTAAGAAACCAGCCCAGGACTACTAGTTACAGTAGGTTCTGCTGAATTTTTGAGCATTTTTATTGAAGATTATTTGAGATTGAAGCTGTGCAGAGGAAAGAAATTCTGATTAATGTAAATTTTCAAGGTCTTCACGTAAGTTTTCACCATGTAACCCTTACACTTCAGAATTCTTCACAAAAAATTTTTGAAGATTTAAGTTGCTCAAAATACATTTCAGCAATGATTTTATTTCTCAGAAATGTTGTTACAATATAAAATAGAATACACAATTAAACAATTCAAAGGAACACAATGCCTTCAAAACTAGAAACCTTGATGTGTAATTCCAAAAAACGGGATAGTTCAAAACAGGATAGTCTGATATCAGAGCTACTTTTGGTGCTCAGACTGGAATTTGGCAAAATCCACATGGTTATATAATAGAAAATGATACTGCTAGGTTTTTTTTCCTGTCCAGTCCTCATGGACATCTGCTAAAATGGGTACAAATTATTAACTATTTATCAATATTAACATTTTTCCTTGCTGTAAGACAAAGTTTACCAAACAAGTAATGTAGCTGGTTCTGTGACATATTTTTAAGGGAAAACAGCACTTTGTTTTATATGAAATTTTGTACTGCTTACAAAGGAGTCTTTATTTTACAAACTTTGTAAAATTGCACTAAAAGCAATGAACGATTGGGAAAGGACACAAAAATATCTGATTGTATCAAATAATCAAATTACTTATTTAAACACCACACATACATAACAAGAGATTGATTATTCTGTAATAGGATCATAACACAATTGATCCTATTCCCTACAATAGGGAAGTGACACTGTCACATTGCACGACCAGCCTTGGACATGATAACTGTGGAGATAGGGTGAACAGAAGCTTTAGGAAGAAAAAATCCCCAACATTTTAGAGTTTAAAAAAAAAAAAAAAAGTATGCAGAAACCCCAAAAGTTGCCCTTTACCAGGTAGACCCAAGACACTGTTGCTTATGATCAATGGACTTACAGGCACAAAGGAAATCTGGGACCCTTTGTGAAAGAAGCTTTCTGAATTTGAGATGGTCATGGACTGGAGCTGTACAAAGGCACTGAAGTCCAGAATAATATGAACACTGGGGAAAACAAGAAATTCAGTAAGTCAGGAACAACAGGAGGGAATATTAGAAGCTGGGAGGCTTCACCCTAGGAATGAGGACAGGGTCAGACTTCCAAAGGAGTGGAAGGGCTGTGTTAACTCATGGGCTAGAGGAACAGAAAGAGGTGCAATAGCATGATATATGAGTTTATCCACTTAAAAATAACCCAGCTGTGAGCTGAAGTTTGCTAGCTGGAAATGGCAGAGAAGAAAGGACTGGGTGGACACAGTCAGTTGACCATAGCTATGACATTTCCATAGGTAAATAGGCCAGTTGAGCTATTTCCACTTGATACATGAACACAACTGTTTTGGAGACTTAATCTGGACTTTTGCATGTAACTGTAATTATTCATGTTTCAGAAGGCAGCTTAAAACTAGACCAGGCAAATTAAGAACTGGTAGGAACATCCAGGGAATGGAAATAGCTACAAAAGTGAAGCCTAAAAGAAGTTATATTTATATATATATATATATATATATATATATATGGTAATGAACCATAAACTCAGTGCTTACAGTTACAACAACATGATGTTTTCCTAAAAAGATTTATACCACTTCCTGCAAGTTTGTTATCTTTAATCCAGCTGTTTTTACGTTGCTTTCTATCAGTCAGCTTGTGGCAGAGTTTGGCATGTATAAACTCAGGGAGCAAATGCTGAGACAGAATCAGATTGCCACCCATAAATATACTGAAGGTGGCAAAGGGAGAGCAATAGAGAGGAA
>VZRH01004816.1:0-50981 GCA_013397555.1 Urocynchramus pylzowi | reverse complement strand
GTGGGGCGCGGGGGGGAGGGTTTGTAAAAAGAAAAAAAAAAAAAAAAAAAAAAAAAAAGAGCAGAAAACTTAATTGGTTTTACAGTTTCATCAAACTGAAACTCAATTAATATTTAAAGGGATTTCATGGCATAGCTCTCTGAAATAATTGAGATCTGGATTCAGTGATCCAGAACATTGCTTCTAATTCTATTTTACTAAAATACAGCTGTAAATAATATGTCCAGAAAACATGAAAGACGACAACAACAACAACAACAACAACAACAACAAAAAATCCTCTGAAAAAAAGCGTAATGAGGAAAAGAGAAAATAGGTACAAAGGGCAGTGTCACAGTTCCAGGAGAAAGAAGAATCTGAACTGGAAAGCAAAAGATGCACAGAGAAGGGAGAAAGCACTAGGCAACACATTAAAGTCATCAAGTAAAAAACAAAACAAAACAAAACAAAACAAAAACAAAACAAAAAAAAATTACAATGGCATTGTTAGTGTCAGAAACGCTGTGATTTAGTGTCCTTATTAATAATATAGGAAATATGAGCTGTACACAAAGGCACAAAGGGCTCTCACAGATGACCCTGGCCTGGGAGGACCTGAAAGGTGAGTCAGAATATGGGAATAACACAGAGTGACCTACTGAGTCTGGGAACATTACAAGAGAAAATAACAAGATGAGTTTCCACTTGAAAGCATGAAAATATACCTGAGGCAAAATCCTCCAAAACACTTGTAGTCAATGGCAAACTGCTAGCAGGAATACTGAAACACTTTGCAATGAGAGTGGGTGGCCAATTGAACATAAGTGCACATTACAGTTTGGCTTCAAAAATGCTGATGCAATTTTAGGGTGAAGTTTCCTTGATATTTGAATCAAAGGCAATAGAGATCTATTTTCTTCATCATTTTAATGCAAATGCATCTGGAATAATATACCCAGTTGGGGGAGTTGCTGTGCATCGACAAATTGGTAAAAGGAGAGAAAACAATAAAAAATACCAGGAATCTAGACAGCCAGCCTTACAAAGCAGGGTTAAAAGCTCTGTGTGTATGAACAACAAAGGTCCTTTCAGCCCTGTTTTTCTGTGACTCCATGCTAAGCAGGTATAGATTCAGAAGACAGGAATGCCAAAGGCGAGGTAACACTTTAGACTACTACATAGAAACAGAAGTGCCAAATGGGGTGAAACTAGCAACATGAAACCATAGGCTGAGTAGCAGGAAAATCTTTCAAGATGTACTCAGCTGTAGAAAAACTGCTGGGGGACCTGGTGGAAGCCTGGCCACTCAGGATTTTTACAAGGCTGGACAAAACATTAGAAAATGTACCATAGGGAGCAATTCTCTGCTGGCCAAGAGCAGTGGAGCAGATGATCTAATAGGCTTCTTGCATCTCTAACCTCTACATTTTTATGAATTCTTACTGTAAAGCACAATATTTCACGAGGAAAAAGAAATAAATCCAAGGTAAAATATTGGATGGTAAAAAGCCCCAACAAACAAACACAAAACAGATGGAGAATGAATCAAGTTCTGTCCTTTTGCCTTTCTGTATTTAAAGGAGTTGCTTCTGGCACATTGTTTCCTTGTCAGAGGCACTTCATTTTCTTTCTTTCTCTTACCATTTGCTCTCTCACTACAAAAGCAGAAATAGCCACTTGGGACTGCTGATGTCTTTCTAAGGAAGGATGCTGCTCTCATGCTGTGGAACAGCATTAAGCCTTTGGTCAGTCAAAACATAAAAATCTCATTGTTTTCTTTGAAAATAGATTTCTTTATAAATCAAGGCCCAAGCAATTACATGCATCATGGTATATTCCCCAGCACAGCAGTTACATGCATCATGATATATTCCCCAGCATAGCATTTCTGCTCATCTTCTACACTTCCTTCCTCCCCTCTTCCAGTACAGACTCTCATTTTACCACTTTCTTCACCCATTGCTTTTGTGGAAGCTGAGCATTCACAAGTCCATACTGCTTTTAGGGAGAATTATGTGTGAACAGCATGTCCAAAAAAAAACTGGGGACAGTAGTTCAGGTTTTTCAGTGTGTATTCATTTGTCCCATTCATCATTAGTGGGGATTGTGAGACCTCTGGTGACTTTGAAATTTTGATCAGCACACAGGTCCTGATGACAGGCAAATGCACTTTCAAAGGGAATAATAAACTGATTTTCAGAAGTCATGGCAGCTTTGACATACAAACATGTCAGCTAGATAGATATGTAACACCAGACTGTGCACCTCGGCTGTTACCTCTGTCTGCCCTGGGGCATTTTCACAGCACGGGGTCCCCCTCAAACACCAGGGTACAATCCACATGAGATCAACAGGGTTACTGAAACCTTGAGGCACTGTTTCAAAATGCTGTTTGAGCAGGGGTTTCTTTGCTGAGGTTTGTTTGCTGGGAGTTTTTGTAGAGAAGGTGTGTGGTAAATACAAGAGGGCAGTTTGTGTGCATCAGAGAGAGTTTCCCAAAGAGGAAGCTTCAGCAACACTTCCTAAAAACAGATGTATGATATTACTTCCTACTTTCAGATAGCAGTAATAATCTAACTGTGATTTTGGTCATGACAATACCTTTACATTGGGTGGGGTTTTTATACAGGGAAAATCTGTTTATATTCCTTGTGCAAATCACACATTCTGTATATAGACTACGAATACTTTATCTATCAACAAACTGCAGCCAGCTTCAGGTGAGTACCTGTGATTTACCACATAGCAAGGCTGCACTTGCACTGTGAGAAGAGAGCTATTCAGCCTAGAGACTGAATCCAGGGTCTTGGAGCTTCTGCCTTAAATTGCCATACACATGCTGGGGTAGTTAGCCTGTCAGGACCAAGCAGCTCCTAGGGGAATGTCCTCCAGCACATGGCTAGTTTACAGAAGATAAGCAAACTCAGCAGAGATGCTGTTGAGTAGCAAGTGGTCTGAGGATGCTTTGCATCCCAGTTTCATTCTTCTTCCCTTTGCCATGAGTCAGTCCTTCCCAATCTACCTCAGTCTTTTAACATTTTGGCTTTTGGAGCTGGTGCCAGCCCCACTGCAGCTCAAAACATGCTGGGGAAAGAAATAAAAAGAATTAAAATCTAACAAAAGCCTGAAGTAGCCTTAACACAGGCTGTGGAAGAGTAGAGCCTCTCTGATGGCAAGCTTGTGGTCAGAGGGTTGCCTGGAGTATCTGAGGGATGAGATCTGCCTGAAATGGCCGTCTTACAAGACATGGGGGAAAAGAGATTCCTATTTACCTTATAAAACTACTGGCAGCACATACAGATTTGTCACAGTTTATGATATTAATGATAGTAATGGGATGTGGGACTTTCAGATTTTACATCTCAGCTTCACATTGCTGACAGCTCCCTGCTCATCGGCTCCAGGTTGGGGGATTTTCTCATCTATTTTTAGTTACCTAAAGATCTGGCATATGGTCTGAGATGTCATTTGCCTTACTTTCAGAATCAGTGGAGAGGGCCATGACTAGGTGAGTTGTGCCATCCTGTCCTGCAGGACTCTGAACTTGAGTGGGGATGTCACACTGGGGACAGCAGTGCTCACTGATCTACAAGCAAAGGTGCTTGAAACAGACTGAGAAAATGGCTTTGCTCATGTAATTAGGAAATCTGGTTTTGTGCTCAGCTAAAGCATTGTATGAGAAGATATGAACCATGTCTTCACGCTCAGCTTTGCCCAATGTCTTTAGAAATTACAATAAGGTCTCTGATATTCTTATCTTGGCATGTCAGTGCATGAACACCCTTGCTTACACAGGGTAATCACAGGGACATAAAAAACAATACAAGCCAGGAAGACAGAAACACTTGCAAACACCTCTTCAGACAAAATAGAAAAGTCAGCGTACTGAGCTCTGCCTGACTTTTAAAATCCTCATTTCCTCACTCCTGACAGGTGTGAACAGGACACCATCCTGTTTGGGGACTGTTTTCCAAAGGAAACACATACAGTAAATGAACCTTGATTTAAAGTTAGAGAATGACATGAGTCCAAACCATCTGGCTTGTGATACAGCTTCAGCCTCCCTCTTTACAAAGCTAAGGTTCAGCCTTCTTGTGTTGCTTTGAGGACTGTCCTTTGCTCCTCTTCAGGCTATGTGGTCCTTGTGTTCGTACACCCCTGGGGGGAAAAAAAAAATTAAACCAAAGCAAAACAGCTCAAAATTCATCCAGGGGTTAAAAGGAATCTGTTGGTGACTCGTTACGCCACACAGAGTACCCATTACTTTTGTTGACTTCAAGGCCATAGTCACTCACAGAGAACGGGGCGATAATATTTACACTGGGATTTCAAGGAAGACTGCTCCTATAAATTAGTAAAAGGCATGAGTCATCCCAGCACAGTGTTGGATCCAAGAGATGCAGTTATCAGCCCAGCAGAACACTCTAGCATCTGTCCAAAACACTGCACACCCTCATTAGCACGCTATTCCTGGGAGCTAAGCAGGCTGAAGGTTGCAAAGAGGTGCTATTGTTATACCAGGAGTAATTCTTATGTTTTATTGATACCCAATAAACTGTGGGTTAGCCTGAAAGCACAGAGAGAGAGAGAGAGAGGGAGTGGAGGGCTGGAATAGTCTGTTATATAACAATCAAACACAGGGAGTGGAACTGGACAAATCCTTTTCAATTACTTTTTTTCAATAAATGTCAGGTTTGGGGAGGACGACCATCTGAGCAATTTAATAATTAATAAGAATACATTCATCCCGCTGTACAGCTGGAGACATCACCTGTGAATAAATCCCCCAGATAATATATTTGTGAATCTTAATAATATTTTTTCATTCTACTTTTTTCAATTCTACTTTTTTCACCAATTTGTCTTTTTTTTTTTTTTTTTGTGTCAGTCTAGCCACAGTTGTCCTAGGATTTTCCTGGAAATCAACTAGCAGGATAACCACTTGGGGAAAAGGGAACAAGCATGTGGACCTCAGGTGCTTGGCTGTTCAGGAGCTGAAGTGATGTTTGCAATGATTAGGGCTCGTGGCAATGCAGGGAACCTGTCTGGTGAGCTGCACAGATTAGGTGATGTGAAAGGACTCTGGAAAGGACAGGCAAATATGGGTGCTGTGCACAAGCTGGGAATTACTGTGGGTGTCAATTAACCTTGCAGATCACAGGGTTTATTAGGCTGAATTATTTATCCCAAAGATAAAACAGTGAAAGAAAGTAAGGCATCATTAAACAGCACAGCCTTGCACAGAGTTTAGGCAGTGAACCAAGTTTCCGAACAATTTAATTTATTAGGGACCTAAATTGTACTAGATTATCAAATCAAGTGGAATAGAGGGAGGCAATGCATTTTATATTCAGTGTTCAGAATGTAATAAGTGTGTTATTCCATTCATGCCATGTCTCAGCCTGAGTTATGAAGAGAAAGGGATATTTCCTCTGTAGGGTAATTTTCCATTTTATATCCATTTTTAAAAACTGTCAAACTGTTGTCATGAAGGAAAAACATTTCTAGTTTATCACTGAAGCTTGAAACCTGTAAAATGTTAATGTAAAATGGAGCACTACATATAGTCCCAATACAATGGGAAGAAGCTTAACTGTTTGAAGTCTGTCTTTGTGAAGATTATACCCTGGCAGAAAAAGACAATAGGAGAGTTTTGCCTTGGGAAAAGAGAGATTGACAGGTCTGCATGTTTTTCTGCAATCAATATTGTAGACAGAGCTCTTCTTACACGGTGGGGTTCAATTAAAGAAAAAAACACGAGAATTTGGGGGAATTCCCTAAAGAGTTCAAATCCTTTCTGAGAGGAGGGAATGTTTTTTTCAAGATGAGCTTGCATGAAAAATTCATGCAGTGGATGGATACATTCATAACAAAAAGAAATTTGATAAATAAATAATTGTTTTAATACTGAGTCACATAGCAGTTGCCCATCCATATTGACCACTTTAGTTGCAAAACTAGTCCTCAGTGTAAACATGTGTAAAATTAAATCATCCAGAAAAACAAAATAAGGCAAAAGGTCATACATGTTAACTGAAGCAAGTAGTTCATGCTAAAGTCTCTCACAACATCCAGGAAATAAGAAACTGCCACATGCAGACAAGAAACCAGTACAGGGATGAACACAAAGAGACAGACAAAACACAGCATGAAAACGGGTGATAAGCAGAGATTTGCAGCCATCAGGAAGAAGAGAAGAGGAGGCAGCTGCAAAGACAGGAGGCCGGAAAAGACAGACGAATTGAGCTGGAAATATATACAGTTATGATAGCGGCTATGAAAGCCACGACATGAAGCTGCAATTAGCTAGCTGCACTCAACTGCTATTCAGCCATACTTGCAGCCCTCTCCTCATTTTCCCCCTTATTGACTGCATGAGAGTCAGTTATCTTTGTTGGAAAAGAGTTGTGTACAGAACACCTGGGATGGGCAAATAAAGCGCCAGCCTGGTCTAGGGTCTCTGCATCTCCAGGCCATGGAGAAGTGCAAGAGGACAGGAGCTCAGGGAGAGCTCTTCAACTAGCACAGCCTGCATTTCTACTGCACTCCTTCCCCACCAGGAAAGCAAAATCAAAGAGGGAAGACTGCAATGCTTTTTCTTCTAGTAATTTCTGTGTCTTTGGTACATGTCAGCTCCTCTCCCTCACCTTTTTTCCATCTTTGCATGGTTGTTTTCTGTGTTGTCTCATATAATTTTCTTTCCTCAGCCTTCCCTGAGATATCTACAGCTCAGTGAACAGTCCTGTAAACCTCTTTCCTTCCCTTTTCTGCACCTTTCTCCACCTGGCTTCTCCCCTGCCTGTGTCCCTTGCTACAAGAAACCTTCCTTCGTGTTTCTTTCACAATCTCTCTATGCGCAGTCATATTCTTTGGCTATGTGATTCTGTCTGCACCAAGGGAAGCCCTAGGACGTAAGATTGAAATGGCCTTTTCTTCAGTTGCAGGGCAAGTTGCTCCAGTGCTGGCATGATCCCGACAAATTAGATGAAATATTCTGTGAGAAGCTAGGAAAAGTCTCACAGTCACTGGCCCTTGATCTCACAGGGGACTTCAACTTATCAGATGTATGCTGGAAATATGAAACAGCACTAAGGAAGCAGTCCAGAAGGTTCCTGGCACAACTGGTGAGTGAGGCAACTAGGGAAGGCAATCACGAAGTGACAGAGATTGTTAGAGAAGTAAGGAGGAGGACCAGCAGAACTGCTAGCTCGGGCTTCCAGGGGACAGACACTGGCCTGTTTAGGAGCCTGGTTGAGAGAGTCCCTTGAGAGGCAATACTGAGGGCAAAGGAGTCCAGGAGAGCAGGACATTCTTCAAGAAGGAAATCTCAGAGGTGCAGGAGCCGACCACTTACATGTGCCAAAAAAAAAGCTGGTGTGGAACACCATCCTGGCTGAACAGAGAGCTTTGGCTGAAATTAAAGAAGAAAATTACCTTTGGAAGAAGGGGCAACAACTTAGGAGGACTACAAGGATGTCACATGAGGTTGTGCAGGGACAAAAAAAAAGGGCCAAAACCCAATTAGAATTTAGGGCTATGTTTTACTGGAAGACTTGGGGATGCTGGGTTAATGGTTGGGCTCAATGATCTTAAAGGTCTTTTTCAGCCTAAATGATTCCATGATTCATCTTCTTTTCCCTTCTCTGAAGGGGACTCCCAAAGACTTGCTCTGAGTGTTTGTCTTGAACTGCTCCCCAGTGACAATGAGCTTGGCTTCCTAAGCAGATCAAATAAATGAGAAGAAAAGTCATGCCTCCCATCCTTCCCCCTGTAACAGTAATTACCTTAATTGGAAAAGAAATACTTTCCTATTTTTTAAAAAAAGAAGACAGAATTAACTCTCCCTCAGCCTATGGTACTACAATAGCCCATGCTCTGCTTTGACTCATGACTGGGTTAGTCACCTTCAAGTTAGAGAAGAGCACTATGTAGTAAAAAATACTAATTTTTAAAGAATTAACTAAAAACTAGAGGCTTGTTTTTAGTTATAGGATACTAAACTGCATTGCTTATTCCCAAACTGTGTCCCTTACTACATTACATGTTTCACCACAAAAGAGCCCCGCTGTGAAGGAGGCTGGTGAGCAGACCGACATGGCCATTGCAATGGTGAAGACAGGTTTTGGCAAATAGTGCTTGGGCAGACAGCTAGGTTTATGTAAAATAACCTGAATCTCTGATTTATAAATCTGTAAAATTCATCCTTGCAGTAAAAGGAGAAAACTCATGTGCCTGTGCATTTTTAAGGTCTTGTCCAAAAGACCCTACTACAGAAAAGTCATTTAATCTACCTCAGAGGGATGAAGGGCTGAGTCAACCCTGCTAGGATTTGAACCTATCACTCCAGGGAGCCTAATTATTGCAAATATGGCGTTTAAAGCACTAAACCCTTCCCTCCTGCTCTAATCACTTCTCAAAGAGTCCGTTTTGATCCCCGAAGTTTACGCAGCACCTGTGATAAAGGCAAAGTATTTAACAAAGTCTCTTTAAGCTGAGTATATCATTATTCATGTTACAGCAGGTTTAAAAGAGCTGGGCAAGGATGAGAACATTGTGCTGCAACAAAGATCACAGTAGCAGCATCACGAATTGCTTCTCAGCTCCACTCTCACTTTTCTTTCTGCTACACAATAGAAAAATAGAGTGAGAGGAGAGCTGAGGCAAACTGTGTGTGCTCCCTCCATGCTGCACCCCTAACCATGGGCTTACTTGAAGGAGGCTTCGTGTCACGTGTCTTGGCTGCAGGCTGGTGCACGGCTGGAGGGTGACAGCTGAGTGAGCCTTGTTCCCCTCTGTACCTCTGCCAAGAGTCACCAGGAGCCATGCACCTGGGAATGTTCCTGACAGGGGCATGACTGTGCTGCAGGAGCATGGGAGGCTTGGTGTGTGGGCATTGGGAAGGCATTGGTGCTGCAGGGTAGCAGGTGACAAAATATCTGTAACAGGAAATGCTAATGACAGCTCCTTGAGTTTTTTTGCTTATCTCAGGATGTTGGTAGTATTTCTGCACAGTTTAGAAGACAGAAGTGGAAGCTGATGAGAATCTCTTGACAAGGTTTCTGGTTGGAGGTGGAAGGAAAAGCAGGGCTGAAGAATAAAAGGAAGACTTTTTTTTTCAAACTCTGAGCTTAAAAAAACCCCATATCCCATGCTCCTCCTCAGAGATAACATTGCAGCTAATAATTTTGCCTTTTATTCCCTGGGAGAAAAGGGAATTTTTTGTCCCCCTTCCTCCTTCTATTACCTGGAGGGGATGCATTTTTTTTCCACTGACACACAGAGAGACTAAATCTAAAATGCTAATGGACTGGCAGTGTTTGCAGTGGGGTGAACAGTTTTCTGCTGGAAGGCTGGTTGGCAGGATACCGTCCTGCAGTCATTGAATCATTGCACTGAATCACAGCCATGTTGGCAGGATCCCATTCTGAGGAAGTTCACAGTACTGTCAAACACCTGCTGTTGCCATTGAATGGTATTATGCAAGATCTGAAATTCTATTTATCGAAATCCCTATTTGATTTTTTTCCCCCTCCTTTTCAGTCACTAGTCTCAAATGACTGCAGCAAAACCTATTCCCAAGAGCATTTTAATTCAGCCTGATGCCAGGATACCAGTTCTCATAGGGTGAAAATCTGCTCTTCTTTATGCTGATGCAGAGATTCCAAGGTAGCACAGGATACAAAGATACACAATCATTCCTACAGCATGCACTCTGCAGAGTTACTAAGGTAAGAAGATCAAACAGACTGACTCACAGAAGCCAACCACCTTTCATTTCCCTTGAAAGCCCTAGTTGTACAGCCTGGTGGGAGAGTCCACTGCTATAAATAGGTTTTATCTCCTAGTCTTCTAAAAGACAGTGGTCATTTCAAGTTTGAGTCATGATTATGAGAAGCTTGGCTTACACACAGCTAGGAAGTGAACAATACCACTGAAAGCTAGAGAGCAAGTATACTCTTCTTTCTATTAGCTCATAAGATATAGTAATTTATAGTGGTATTTCACTGGCGTGACCCATACCTTCTGTCCAGCCATACATCCCATTTCACCTTGATGTTTTGGGGCCCTTCCTCAAAAGCAGTAGCTCCACTCTGTCTCTGACTTTACTCCCAGCCCATTTGGAATCAAGCATCTCTGGCACATCCCTGCCTCAGGGCAGCCCCAGCCATCCCAACTTTCCAGCCACCTGCATCATGACCAAATCTTCTCCTTCTTCTTATTTCTATGGACCTGCCATTCTCTTTCCTGCAATCCTCTAATTTTGGATATCCTGTTCTGAAAACACCACTCCCTGACTGACTCTTTATTCAACCAATGAATCTCCTCTCTGCACAAAAAAGGTCTCTTCCTGTCCAAACTAAAATATCTACTTGGTTAGCAATTCATGAGGAGATGCCAAGCTGCAACAGAGCTCTTCCTGTCAAAGCCCAGTCTTTCCTGCTGGTTCTTTCTTAAGCCATTGGATAACACTGTAACCTCACATCAAACTCACAGTCTGTGTGTGAGCTTCTCTTTAGCTTCTCACACCCGTCCCCTGGCTTAAATTTCACCTCTTTTTTAAGTATAAATAAAATGTAACTTGCTTATCCAGTTACACAATAAAACCCTCAACCAGGAGCTCATTAACTGGGGTCTCAGTTCTTGCTGCATCCTTTACTTTAGCACTAACACAATCTTGCCTTGCCAGTATTCCTCTGAGCACCACTGCAAAAATCATTTTTGTAGCCTGTCTGTTTGCTCATGTCACCTCTCATTGTGAATCCCTCCACTGGCTGCCTTTTCTCTGTTGTGTAAAGATATTACTTGTCTCTGTGCTGTCATTTTCTTTTTAACACTTAGAAGATGATTTCTGTCTCCCATTTGCCCATGGCTCTCATCTCTGCTGCCCCCTTTGAATCTCAGACAAGTTCATTTTCTTTCATACCATATTCTCCTCCATGATAACACCTGGAGTTTCAAACGGCATGTCCCCAAACAGGTGTAAAAAATGCCTTATTTTTGTCCTTGAAATCCTTCCTCTACACTTGCCTTGCATGGGAGAGTTACAAAAGCCTTCATATAGTTAGGCTGGCAACAAGTTTTTCACGATGACCAAGAATCCCTCTTCAGCTGAACACTCCTTCCTTCCTTCCTTCCACAATAAGTCACCATCTTTTCAGTAGATTGTGAGACAATAGGATTTAACAACAAAAAAAGAATTCAGGTAAGTTTCTTTAAAAGAAACCAAACCAACAATCAAACAAACAAACAAACAAACTAAACCAAAATAAAACAAAAAAGCCAAACAAAACCTCTCTATGAAAAACTGCAAACCACACACAGTTTTACACATGTATTTTAGAACAGAGCCCTAAAATTAGTTTATATTTGTAGGAGGGATGTGAAGGAACTGGGGTAACAGAGATTGCTTGCTGGGATATCAGTAAAGCAGAACTGTGTCCAAAGCCACTTTCTCCTCCCAATCATGTGTAGAGCCTGTGGCAGTGAAAGGGCCTGGACCCCTCTCACAGATCCCCAGTTAGTGCCAAGCACTCAGGCATTAATCATCTGCACACTTGCTGTCTTCAAGCTGATACAAGCTATTCACTTCTAAACTAAGAGCTTGGAAACAATGGCTTTTAAAACCGGGAAGCAAGATAGTAATTAATATGACCTGTCTATCTCCCAGATTATTAAACTGCATTATAAATGTTTTGTTGCTGAAGATTAATTATGTAAATCTTTGCAGGAGTCTCACACAACTGAAGGAAATATTAATGTTTGTTCATCAGCTCTGTTTTTTAGCTCTCAGCTGCTTTCTAAAGGTTGTTGGAGTTCTAGTCTGCTATCAACATCACACAATTACCACTAGCAGTAGCCCCAGTGCTTTGTGCTGCATGTAGCTGATAGCTCTGTGTGCATGTGGTTGACTAGAGCTTGTCGCAGAGGTTCACACAAACACTGTCTGAACCTACGGAAATGGCAGCTCAGGAGCTGCAGCTCTGGCTGTGCTCACATCCACTGCTCCTAATTCCATGACCAAGAGTTGCCAGGTGGTTGATGGAAAAATATTGCTTAGTGAAAAATAAAAGAAGCTGAATTTTTAAGAACATTGGAACATTAAATTTTTTTTATTACTCTTTCACTGTGTAACACAGATGCTATTCTGAAAAGCAACTTTTAAGGCTTGCACGGATTCCTTAGAGCTTTTTATGTGCTACTAGTGAGCAGAATCAGCTGAGAAGTATTATTTCTGCTGAAATTTTCATGAAGTTCAATGAAATTACTTTCAGCATGTCCAAAACTCATAGGCTCAATAGAAAAATATGTTTTGTCAAGATGGTATTTTGTCAATAGCAAAGTGCTAACATGAACCTGTGTCTTGAGGACTAGGGAATATGATCATGTGTTCAAGCTCCAGCTTCAGTTTTTGCTACCAGCATCTCCACTGCTCAAAGTCACAGGATTTTGCAACCCAAGAGTTCTCCTGGACAGAAGGAAGCTGTGGTGCAGGTGAAACACCTCATTACAAAAGCACAGTAAGAAGTGAATTTTAAACAGGGAGCAACTCTGTGCATTTTAAGTTACACGGGAAGGTGAGCATACTTGGCCACACAGTTTCAGATTCAGGATTTCTCTTTTGTACTCCAGGCCTCACAGCTATTTAACAGTTTATCTTTGCTGCAGAATGAAGATTTTCTTTAAAAAAAATGAATCACTTTTACTAGAGCTAACCATGGGGAAATTATATGACAAACCTTGATTGTCTTGTTGATCCCACATATCTCAGTACATTGTTGACCCTGAAACATAAGGCAGAAATAAAAGATATAATTGATTTTCAGTCCTTCCCTAATGATCACGTTAGCAGAAAAACTCAGCTACCTTGTTTGTTTTGTACAATCTCCAAGCACCTCTGTGCCTCCTCAGGAGCCAAACCCAGCACTTATTAACACCCTGTTCCCCCGGGCTCCTTGTGGAACACTTGGCTGCTGCTGCTAGTGGCTTTCACGCATAACTGCACAAAATTAAAAAACAAGAGTGTTAAAAAAAAAAAAAGCATGCAAAATTAACATGTGAACAAACAACAGGGGCCACACAACTGATTATATTTTCACTGTCATGTTGTATTAATTAAAGGTTCCCATCCCACAATTAAAATGAAGCAGCCAGAGAAACTCCACCATGTTATGCAGGGTTAATAAAACCCTTGAATCAAAGGGTTGCTCTTAGGGGCTTACAATTATGCTGCCAGGTAGCACCCAGGGCTTTGAGTGAAGAGATCATTCTGATCTATGGCATTCAGAGCTTGGATCCCAATTTCCATGAAGTATAGGCTTGTGACCCAAGGTTTTGTTCTGGCCCCATCTTTAATTAGAACCTGTTTTGGCTTTCCCTAACTCAGCTGCAATACTTGGCATGGAACTCCTGCATATTTAGATGACAACTAATGAGGATTTTTATTAAACTTGAGCCTCGGCTGGGCGGGAAAAGGGAGCTGCTTTTTAGCATCAGATGGAAAAGACTTTTGCCTCTGGAATATTTCTCAGCACGGAGCAAAGAACTGGGGGAGGAGATGGCAATAGCAATGCTGTCAGTGCTGCCACTAATGGCACCTGCCTGGGGCACGCTGTTCGGTATCCCTTGGAAGGTGACCTTGACTGATAACATTTACATTTTAGCAGCCATTTGGCATATTTGATTGTGTCTACAGCAGAAAATGGCACAAATCTCTGAGAGACATGTTCATGTCTCTCAGAACTCAGATCAATGTCTTCAATGCCACTGTCCCCCCATCCTGCCATTCTCTGATGTTTGCTAGTTAGTCTGAAAGCACGGGCTTCATGAACACCATGGCACTGTCCCTTACTAATGTGGGGAATCAATTCCATCAAGCACCATCCATACAGGCTGACTCAAGGTACAATCTGCAAATTAGAGGCCTTCTCAAAACAATTAAGTAATTGAAATGGGTAAGGAAAGCATTTGTTGTCCTATGAACCAAACAGCTGGCCATTATTATTTGCCTTTTGTGTGATTTATCAGGCTTGGACATGTGGGACAGACTGTAGGTGTGTGCCAGAGGTATTGCTGGGTCAGATCCCAGAAAGCTTTGTGACTGCAGCTCCTGTCATTTCCTTACCCCACAGGATCTGTCTTGCAGAAGGTGGAGATTTGACAGTAACTCCCAGTCCTTTCTGCCACATGTTTCAGAAGTTCAGCAGATGGCTGTGTGCTCCTACCACCTGGCCAAAGGGTGCTGTCACCCTTCCAAACACATGGCAATAGCACCTCTGAGGGACAGGCCAACCCACTGATGCTGATGTGCTTTAATTCACAATATCAGGATGGCTAAGAGCACACATGGGGCTAGATAGGATGGCTTAGCAGATGGGTGGTAATTTGTTAAGCTGCAAAAGCTTTCAAATGAGTAATCATAAGCTAAGGTCTTCAGCCAACATAAGAGTCATCTGGTTTGTCTTTAATATAATTGTAGAAAAAAAAAAAAAAGGAAATTAAAATTTTGGGCCATAGTGTGTGCCAATCCTTTTATTTACTTCAAAAATAAAAATCTCCCTCTGCCTTCCCTCTCTGCTGCTGAAAGTTCAACCACTTATCAAAATAGTAATGCCCTTCGTCCTGGTACATTACTGTAATGCTAAAACATATGTTATATTAAATATTACCCAACTGTTAATTGGAGCATCATTTGGCCATGGAAAGAGGTGGCTTCATATGGTCAGTGGTTGTTTTCAGTCTCCTCAGAGATAACAGGATAAGCTAACTTTGCTCTACAGTTAGCTTTTCCTGTTACTCCATCAGCCTTGAGCTTGAGAAGCATTTCATCATCTCCAGAAATCAATCTTGTGCTCCCTTTTGCACCCCAGTTTATGTACAACGGGAGTCTCCACTGTGGGCAAAATTGCACAGAGTATGAGCTGATAAATTGAACTCTGGATTTCAATTCAGTTTTCCAACTGTCCTCCCAGGTGAACATGGGAAATCACTTCATTTACCCTGTGTTTCTCTTTCCCAGGTATAAACTACAGGAGGAAAAACATGGATGTTTAAGTTATTAAGGTTGTCTTCTCACTGCAGGTCATAGGAAGAAATATGCATTGTAAAATCCCATGCCGGAAAATCTTTGTCAAAATTGTTGTATCCAGCTATACCGTTGACAAATTCTTAAATACAAGATTGGTTCATTCAGCACACCTGGAGATGATGAGTGGCTTCCAGGCTACAGTTACAGGGTGAGATGAATAACTGTCTGATTAATTGAACAGCCATGATTTTTCAGAACAAGATGTGTAACACACCTTCATTTGCATGGCAGGAAGAAAAGGCCTTAAAATATTTTCCAGAATTCTGAGCAAAACCAGCTTCTCACTGAGAGCTGCAGCTGGGGCAACTGCAGGGAGGGACCAGCCAGAAGATCTGCAGAGCTTAAGGAATGACAGAAGCCCAACCTGCTAGGGGAAAGGACAGTGTACACTAGAAACTCCGACCATACTGCAATTTGGTCACTCTTTGTCCTTCCAGTAGGGACAAGATGTAAAAGTTAGCAATTGGATTATTAACATTCCTCAAGTTTCTTGGCTGTGGTCCGGTTTTGCAGCTTCAGATATACCAAACTGGAATTACTCTAGTCTCACAGATCTGGCCCTATGGCCAATGTTTCCCCAAAATCCTAATGGTACTGGTAAGAACTCTGAGGCTTCAGAGCAGAAGTCAATCATTGGCAACTCAGGGTTGGAAAGAAGCACTTACACTAAACAGCTTGTCCCCAGAACTGGGAGTTCTCCTTAAAAAGCATTAAGTACTGTCTTACCAAGATAAGTGATTGGGGTGGATGATGGTTCTGTTCCTGTGCTCTTCAACACCCTCATGAGTTTTTTGGATGCAGGACTGGAAGGAATTCTAAGCACATTCACAGATGATACAAAACTGGAAGGAGTTGTTGACTCCCTCAAAGGCCGTGAGGCCCTGCAGAGAGACAAATTAGAGGACTGGGCAATCACAAACCTCATGAAGTTCAATAAGTGCCAAACTCTGCACCTGGGATGGGGCAACCCTGGATGTACAGATAGAGCAGGGAATGAAATGCTGGAAAGCAGAGCCACAAAAAGGGACTTGGCATTCTTGGGCAATGGAAAGTTGAGCATGAGCCAGCAGTGCCCTGGCAGCCAGGAGGGCCAACCCTGTCCTGGAGGACATCAGGCACAGCATGACCAGCTGGGCAAGGGAGGAGATTGTCCTGCTCTGCTCTGCACTGGGGCGGCCTCACCTCGAGTGCTGGGGGCAGTTCTGGTCGCTGCAATATAAGAAAGATATTATTAGAGAGCATCCAAACTGAAACTACAGAGATGATGAAGTGTCAAGAGGTGAAGCCATATGAAGAGAAGGTGAGGCCACTTGGTGGGTTCATCCTGGAGAGGAGGAGACTGAGAGGAGGCCTCACTGCAGTCTACAACTTCCTCTTGAGGGAAAGAAGAGGGGCAGGCACTGATCTCTTCACAGTAGTGACCTAAACAGAGAAGGCTGGTTCAAAGGAGAAAGCTGTGGAAGAAGCCATGTTTTGGCAGTTCTGTGCTCCCCTTGGCATGCCTTTTGCAGCTGCAGTGTGCCTGAAGCTCTGGGCTTTGTGGTTTTCAGAACCCTATCCCTGGGCGTAACCCTAACCCTAGGCAGAGCAGTAAAACCATCTTTGGGCTAAGACTGGTTCAAAGGAGAAAGCCAAGGAGGAAGCCATGTTTTGGCAGTTCTGTGCTCCCCTTGGCATGCCTTTTGCAGCTGCAGTGTGCCTGAAGCTCTGGGCTTTGTGGTTTTCAGAATCCTAACCCTAGGCTTAACTCTAACCCTAGTTGAGGAAGTAAAAGATTCATGGGGGTGAGGCTGGTGCCAAGCAGAAAAGTGGGGAGGAAGCCATGTTTTGGCAGTTCTGTTTTCCCCTGGGCATGATTTTTGCAGCTGCTCTGTGCCTGGAGCTCTGGGCTTTGTGGCTTTTGGAACCCTAGCCCTAGGCATAACCCTAACCCTAGGTGAGGGATTAAAAGGTGCATGGACCCAAGATAATGGCCTGAAGTTGTGTGAGGGGAGGTTTAGGTGTAATGTCAGGCAAAGGTTCTTTACCTAGAGAGTGTTTGGGCACTGGAACAGGAAAGTGATCACAGCACCAAGCCTGACAGAGGTGAAGAAGTGCTTGGAGAATACTTTTGGGCACATGGTGTCATTCTTGGGCATGATGCTGTACAGGGCCAGGAGTTGGACTTGACGGTCTTTGTGGGTCCCTTCCACCTCAGTGTATTTTTTGATTTTGGGCAAAGTCCTCTACCTCTGAATTTGACAGAACAGGTACAAGCTGAGCTTCTTTGTATACACTTCCCTTTTTGCTGCCTAAAGGATGAATGAGAGAAGAACTACTGAGGCACTTGACTTTGGGGCAGGAGCCTGGGCTGGCCATTCTGGCCATACAGCAAGGCTTGTCTTTCAGCTTCAGAGCTGAGCCAACGAGAAATGCTGATGGCTGCAGTCAGGAAACAGTGAGGCAGTATGGTCTGAAGAGTTACCCCAAAGTTAGAGTCTCTGAGGAGCAACCTCATCCACAGAGCCTGTATAGCCAGATCTACCATTAGTACATCGCTAGATTTACTTACTCAACACAAGGTGTTACAGGAGTGAGACATTAAAGATTTGCCTGGATATTTCAGTGTCTAGAAGACTGGTCTTTTCCCTGTCTTAAAGAACTCAAAAGTGTTGTTCTGTTTTGCAGAGTTAATTCTCTGTTAATAACAATAATGCATAAAAAAATATTTTCATTGCGCAGGCCCCAGGTTTTTGAGATGCTTCAGTGGGCTACTGGGAAATCTCTTTAGGACAGAGTCTGGCTGAGCTGTCAGATTGACTGCTGGAGGCACAGCCGAGTTTCAAATGGACGAGCAGTGTGCGTGCGAGAGGCATCCCAGAAAAGGAAGATGTTTGACAAGTGAAGTGTTTTTATTTTATGATGGAGAACGAGCAGGAACATCAGACAAGTAAATCGGCCTGCCAAGCATGAGAGTTCCTGACTGACAGGCTCATCACCAGCCCTGCTTGCTCAAGAGGAGCCAGCATTCATTCTACTGAAAAGCAACCATTTAAATTGTTATTTGCTGACTTTTCATTACTGATTATAATTTCCATGTGCAGGTTCAGAAGAGCAAAGGGAAGCCTTTGCTTTGCAGGCAAGGGAGAATGGGACACGATTCTTGAACAAAACAGAAATGAAGGAAGCTGGAGCAAGTGAAAAAAGGCCTGCAAATGGTCAGAATAAAACCCAAACAATCTAAGGCAGAGAAGCAGGACTAACACTGATGTTTATCAAAATTTAGTCATTAAAATCACTAAATACCAATTAGAATATATGTCAAGGATTGACTCCTACTTACACGCTCTAGCAATGCAGGCATCTTTATATAAGAAATTTTGAAAACAGCCCTGCAATTTGAGATTATTTACTATCATGTTACTATACAAACATGTCTAATTAAGCATTTTGCTGAGTGCTATGATAAAGATGTTCAAATAAACAAACAGACTAGAAGGACAGCATGAGGACACTGGATAGTGTGACATAAATTGTTTATCCATCTGAATGTGAAATGTCTTTTTTAGTCACAAGTGCGAAGGCCACTAGTGAATGTGTCCTTTCATCCCTGAATGGGTGAAGAAAAAACCTTGCAATACATCATGTATTTTGTATGGACTGTATTCAGCAAAGTGTTTAAATGTGTGCTTTAATCTATTACTATTCAGCAGTTAAGTACTTAACTTTTACCAAAATCCAGGAGAAAAGATACGCTGAATCAGAAACTATACACTGAATATTTTAAAACAAAACTATTTTGGTAATGCTTACAAACACTTTTAAAATTTTACTGGGACCATTTTGAGATCACTGTACTTCTCAAGTTCTGGTGCTGCAAAGTGAACTGTACACAGACCAGAAGGAAAAAAAATATTAAAATTAATTAATCCAAAGTGATTCATAAAATGTCTGGAATAACTTTTCTGTACCTAGGAAAAGGTCTCAGCTTTGAAGTCTGCTATTTGGAGAATACTCAGGGCTAAAGACAAAAGCTAAAGATCTTGACAAAAGTCTTTGATGTTCTCTCTTCCACCACTGTTATAAAGTTCACAGCTCTAATCAGTAAAATTAGAAGGTATTTGATCGTCAAGCAAGACTTGGCACAAAACGGAGCCCTGCAAACAGCATCAGTGAAAACAGAATAACCCCAGGGGTGAGAGCAGGGAGGATCTTTGGAAAGAAATAAATAGGCTGGATATCCAAAATGGCAGCAGCTGGAAGCTGCTCCGAGGTGGGATGTCAGGATGAACCCCCTGGGAGATGCGATACTGCACACAGGGCAGGGGAGGAGGTCAAATGTGCAAGGCCCTGTAATTTGTCAGACGGCTAACACCATCATTACCTGTGTGTGTGTGCACGGGGCATGCTTGACAATAAATTACACTCACAAATTTCCAGGCTAAATGCCCTCTTATTGGCAGCACAGAGCACTGCAGCCCCCCTATTAGGAGATATTGTTTTATAATGGGCAATAAAAGTTGGCTCTCACAGCATGAGCCTGAAAAAGAGTCACTGCTGAAATTAGCAGCAATGTCAATAGTTTGGATTTTTCTGCATACTACATGTTTTTCCTTTTTCTGACATAGCTGGGAGGAAGAGCATAGGAAGAAGGTGGGCTTGAAAATAGGTGTAGAAGGGGAGAAGGGGTCTGAAGGTGGAGCACGGGAGAGGAACAGGGGAGAAGAAAAGGTCCCTTGTTACCATTGTTACCCAGAATCAGGCACACCAGCCTCATACAGCAGGCATCAGTGGCAGAGGCCAACGTCTTAGCAACATCAGTGGAAGAAAGAAGCTGAGAGGACACAGAAAAGGGAAAATCAGTCTTCCCGTTTCCAGTGGAGACAGGATCTAGCCTGTAAGGAAGGAAAACCAGCAGCCACTTCCATAAGGTGACTGCAGGGAGGAGATCTGTCCCATCACCCTGCTTGGTCCAAGAGCAGCATGTGACTATAAGTTGTGACAGCTGTATTGCCCCAGCTTTCCCACAGCCACCTCTGGCTCAGAATGAAAGCTCTTTTGAAGCTGACAGATGCCACTCCCAACACTTTCAGGGCTGGGAATCAAGGAATTGCAGAAGATGCCACTTCTCCAAATTAGATGAAGCCAGAGGCCTTGGCAGTGTCACTGTCACTCCTTGTCTATGCATGCTGTTGTGTCATGCATGCTGTTTCAGTCACAGTGAGCCTGCCCGCAGTGGGAATAGGAGAGGGTGGTGAACACAGCATAAATATCAACACAGTGAAATTTAAATATGTTTAAATTTTCCTACATAAGCTGCACCTAGTGCTTTCCTAAGAGTCCAATACTCCTGTTTCTCTAGACCCCTGCCTTGTTACTCTCAGAATAGCCATCTCTTTATACCCTGTTGAAAAACATCAGCTACTGCACTGGTACCTCCTCTGATATCAATGAGGAGAATTGGCATTGAGATGACAGAGAACAACTGCAAGGTAATGCACACTGATATACCATTTGAACTACCCATATGCATTGCTGAGTTCTGAATTAACTGTAACCATTTAGAAAAAACAAAGGTCCAGGCAGCTTACTGAAAACTTTGCTATTTTATGCTGGTCGTTGTCTCAGTCTCTGTAGGGGAGAATTTTTAGTATTATTTTTGTTCCATTATATAAATTGAAGACTTTTGTTCCATTCTGGTTATTTCAGATTGAAAAAGAGATATGGTAAGAATAATAGGGGCCTGGGGACAGGTGACAAAGAGGATTAGAGGGATGGAAAAGCCAGTGTGTAGAAGAGATTGAGACGTAGGATTTGTCACAGTTCCAGGGTTAGCTGCTCCTCTGACCTCTTTCTAGTATAGAGGCATGCTCTGCTTCTTCAGGCCCCTGTGGGAGTCTGTCTATCCGCCTGTCCTTTCCCTGCTAACAGCTCCCTGACAGCTTTGTGAACATGTCTTTCAAGGAACTTGCTTTTTAATGTCCAGCATGCTTGGGATCTTTGTACTCCTGGCCTTGGCAAAAGAAATATATAGCTGGACTCTGAAAATAGCATCCTTCCAACTCTGGCTGTTTTGTCATGACCCCTACCATGCTAATTGCTAATCTGGAGGCACTGTGCAGCCTTCCAGCTAGTTAGTTCCCTGCTATTAAACTGAGCCAATGTTTACATAGGGTAGTGTCCACTGCCACTCTATCATATAACATATTCTTAGTGACTTAAAAGCAGCCCTGCATCCTCCACACTCTGGTTCAGTGATGGTGACACATACTTGAAGCTTTTTTCCCTTTTTAAAAATGGGGGTTATGTTTCTCCTTTTCCAGTCAGAGGGAACTTCACCAGACTCCCATGACTTCTCAAATATGAGAAGCAACTTCCTCCACCAGGTCATTTACGACTCATGGATGCATCTGATCAGGTCATGGACTGAATCATGGAATCATAGAATGGGTAGTTTTTGAAGGGACCTCAAAGATCACCCAGTTTCAAACCCTCCTGCCATGGGCAGGGATGTCATTCACTAGATTGAGTTGCTCAAGGCCCCATCTAGCCTGTCCATCCCTTGCAGGGATGGAGCATCCACAACTTCCCTGAGCAATCTGTTCCAGTGCTTCACCACCCTCTGAGTAAAGAATTTTTTCATAGCATTTTCCCTACTCTTTCTTTTATCACTGATGTACCTATAGAAGCTTTTCTTGTTGCCCTTGACATCCCTGGCCAGATTCAATTCTATCAGGGTTTTAGCTTTCATAACCTGATAACTGGCTGTTTGGACAATTTATTCTAGTCCTCTCAGGCTACCTGTCTCTGCTTCCTGTTTTGTGTTTGAGCTTGTTCAGGAGCAAATGTTTCATCCATGCTGACCTCCTGGCATTTTTGTCTGATGTCCTCTTTGTTGGGATGCATCTCTCCCGAGTTTGGAGGAAGAGGTGATTCTTGAATATCAACCAGCTCTCTTGGGCCCTTCTTCCCTCCAAGGCTTTATCCCACAGTGCTCTATCAAGCAGATCCCTGAAGAGGCCAAATACTTTTCTCTGGAAGTCCAGGGAAATGACAGGCATTAGCAAGAGAAATTGCTCTGCTCTTCCCCACTCAAAGCTGCATGGCTGAATGAGCATGATGAGGAGAAGCTCAGCCTCAGAACCTGAGGCTGTTCTGGTCCCCAGGGAAGGTGGACTTAAATACTCCTGTGACACTGAGAGAAAGCCACTAGGCTTGTTTCAAGCAAACCTAGAAAGCTGAACTAACCCACCTAGTGCCTCTTATTTCCAAGGATGTTCCATGTTAGCCTGCTGCCATCAAAAATAAAGCAGGCACTGAAAAGTGAAGAAGTGATCAGCAATTTTGCCAATATAGATCTGAATGCCCTGGTCTGTGAATGCTATTGTACCCTGGCTTGGTGTCAGTTGGTCTGCCCAAGAGAAAAATCAAAGTGGCATAGGTCCACTTTTGGCTCCCAGTTGCTTACACATATCAAATAGCAAGCTGATGCCACTGAGGTCTGAGTGACTCTATTCCTAGGAAAGCAACTAAGAAAAATATTCCAAAAAATCTCCTTGTAGGAGCAACCAATGCTTGTAAAGAATTAATGGAGAGAGCTGTTTCTATAAAAAAATAAAGAATTAGTTGTGCCTTCAAATCTCCTCAACTATGGAAATGTAAAAATATCCTCATTTTTCATTTTTTGTATTTATAAGCCTGTTTTGCAGAACTGCCCTTCTTTTACACAAACACTTACCACAGTACATACCCTTCCTTCCTTTGATGTCATAAATTATCTTGTGGATATGCTCTGTGAAGTTACTAACTATACTTTTGCTATTAATCTTGGCTCTAACTTTTTCTAGACTTTGTGTCCTTGCCAATCCATCTTAGGCAAGAAAGAGAGAGCTTTGGTCAGGGCTCTTCTCCCCTCCAGGGAGCACCACTCTGTAAAGTGTCTGTAAAAATGCACCTTTTAACGATGCTCCCCTTTGGCTTTTACTGGGCTCATTGCAAGGCTTGTACTCCATTTTCCTGTAATAACTCAACTGCCACCAGGTTGGTGCTCCTGACAGTTACATCCTTTCTAAGACTTTTTTGACTTGCCCCATCTGGAGCAGGGAGATGCAAAGCGACTGCCGTGCTCTGGGGAAGTGATAAGAGCTCACCTCTTCAGTGACCTGGAGGATTTCCACTGGGGATACGATCAGCAGCAGCCAGCAGAAGAGCACATGAATTAATGCTCCCTGCAGATCCCTGGGGTGGTGTTATTCACTCGTTTCCCTGCACTTCTTTCTGCAGACCTGAGCACGAGTATAGTTTGTGCCATGTTTACCACCTTAACCTCTTCCTTTAGTGGGCTGTATCAAAATAGAGTCAAAGAAAATTCACTCCCTATACTAGATGCTAATACAAATAAGAGAACTCTTCAGCTGAGTGAGTTCTGATGGCAAAATAATTGGTGTAACTATACTCAGGATGAATATATGCATGCAGGATGCAGTCAAAACATTTATGTCCTTTACCTCCAAAGCACACAACTCTACCCATTTTTGCAGGCTCAGCCAGTGGAAAGAGCTGATAAACACTTGAGTGACCTTCATGTATATTTATTCTGGTAGGCAAGAGGGATGGGTGCACACACACATACAAACGCATATGTACCTTCCTCTCTTGCTATATAGTATTTCTGATGTATTTTAAAATATTAGAGACTATACAAGCACCTCCCTACCTTGCATACCAGAATAGGAGGGGCAGGGAGGAACAGCATGATAAGGCAAAGGCCATGCATGAAAATGCAGTATCTGGGATTCTGTTTTATTTTTACAGGTCAGAACCTGATTTTGGTAAAATATGTTGGGAGGCTAGTGTCCTCCCACACCCAGATGGGTTCAGGCATGCCTGCTTCAGAGATGAAGGCAATGCCTGCAGGGTAGGATGGAATTCAACAGTAGCCACATCAAGAACAGAAAACAGTATTTTCTTGAAAACAGAATAAAGCCAAATGAAAGGACCTTCTCTGAATAGCAGGACACAGAAATGTGAGAATATCACTTCCTGGGAACATTTAGCTTCCCTTCCCTTCCCTTCCCTTCAATTCTTGGCCTCATCCTGAAAATTCTTAAATCCACAAGTTTAGCATTAGCAGTCTTTCTCCCCCTCTTTTCCTCTCTCTTCATCATTTTATATAACAATTAATCACCTATATAGCAGGGCATGTTACATCTGGTATGATGATGTTTTATGTATTGATAAAACATGTATAGCCCCATAGATATTGCACCCCTTCCTGTTTCCTTAAATATGAGCTCTCAAAAAAATATTGAAAATTAAAGTGGTGGGCTGAGACTCTAAGACCACCATGGCTGGCATAGAAGTGCTGTGACTGACTGAAGTCAGAGTCTCTCTTACAAGGCCCAGGCACTACCCTCACCTACTGCATCCTACTAAGCAAGGAAGGTAGTCAGCCATAAGCGAAATCTAGGAACTAAATACTTAGGACAGAACATAGTTTTTGCTAGGGATGCTGCACTATGACCTTGAGAGTTTGCTGAAATAAAAAGATTGAGTCTCTTCCTTTGGACATGGTCAGTGGAGGAATGGCCCTGGTGAGACTACCTTCACTGGCCTATTCCATCATGACCTTGTCAACCCAGGATATGCAGAGAAGGGCAATAGTAGCTCCTGGCTTGTGAATGGCTACAATTCTTCTCAAGTTTGATAGACCTTAGGGTAAAATTTTCCACTAATAACAGATGAGTGTATGCAAAGCTGGTAGCCTCTAAAGCTAGGGGTGTGTATCCTCCCTACCAATACTCAGTCGGCAGCTACAGACACAAAGCTCAAATTTTAACAAAGTGCACCGCAGAAAATCTAGAAAAGCTGTAGTGCACTTTGTCATGCTTGAAAAGCTTAATCCATTGCAAACAGGATTTTTGTTTTGTATCAAATTGCTGATAAGCGATATTCTTACTTAAGGGAGAAAAAAACCCCACTCTGACAAGGTAGAGTTGCAATAAATAATTGGTAAAATATATCTACAGCTCGAACAAATTGCAGTCTTCTGGAGGAGGCTGGTGGGTTGCTTTTCCCATCACGCTGTAACCTTCCCTCTCAGTCTGAGACTATTAACTTCTGACAAGGTGTGAGGCCTGATTTAGACTGATCTGATCTGATCTGATGGAGTGACCTATTTCTATTACCTGCTCCCTCTCTCCTCCTGCTGCTCTCTTCTCTGATGGCCATTCTGGCTCACTCCCATAGCTCTGCCAGCAGCTTTTGTGTTTCAGCTCTTGGAAGAGTCACCATAATAATGAGAACTGGACATGGTTTCTCAGCTCACAGGAATTTTTGAAGCCATTTCTCCTGTCTCACACACATCACAGGGAACTCTTACACAATCTCTTTTCCTATCTTTACTAAATGTCAGCACTCTCATTGTAGTAGAAATGCCCCTCAAACATGTAAAGCAATCTGGCTGCATGCTAGCCCACTATTTCTTGACACTTTTTCTCCCTTCTCTCCATCTGATGCCAGCTGAAGGTCACTTCTCCTGTGGATTCCCACCCTGGCAACAGAGAGGGCTGCGGGAAGCAGAGTGGAATGGAAGTGACTTCACTCTTGACTTGGACTACAGAAGGCTGCACATATTTAGGTAAATCTTTTTCTAGAGCAACTATGCAGCGTCCTGTCAGGTTCTGAACTTGTCAATTCTTGGACTTCTTTTATGACTCACTGTGAGAAACAAGCCAAAATCTCCAGAATTTTGGGGGATTTTGCACATAGGGTTTTTGTTTTATGTTTTTTTCTTTTTTTCTTTCAGATTAATATTTTTCTTTTATTTGTTTGTTGGTGGTTTTTTTTTTGTTTTTTTTTTTTTTTGTCTGTATTCTGCAAGCTATTGCCCTTTTCAAACTGCTTGACAGAACACTGCTTCATGACACAATGTTGACAAGCAAAATATTGAATGGTTAAATGCTATTTTCTAAAACAATATGGGACAGCTTACCACCAGGAAATGTACCATGGCCAGAGACACTGGGAGAAAAACCATCACCACCTCAAGTCAATGCTGGCACTTGATATAACATTAGGGTTCTAATTGTCTTAAACCAGAATATTGTGACCTAAGAGAAATAATGAAAAGGTTTAGATTTCTTACAGCTAGTCTTTATACTGCGACAAGCTGAAAGGGCTTGGAGTTTTGCTATTGATTCTGACCTAAAGTGATATTGATATGAATTTTAAATGCGGGTGTAGATAAAGAGGGTGCAATGATCAGTTCAAATACAGTCTATTAGTGCTTGTTCAGGCAATTTTGTATTGTATAACATGATAAAAATTGGACAAGACCTTATTTGGTTTCTGTGTTTGATGCTTTAGCAGGTATGTGTCCCGTGTCTAATCAATACATCCTGGTTTTTTTGGATGGGTCCCAGACACACTGCTTAAGGACTGATGGAGCTTAAATGCTAGGACTTTACCTCCTAGTGCTGTTTTCCCTTCCATTTCTGTATAATCATTGTCACTCTGGAGAGACGAGGTATTGTATATCAAGGAGCATATTCACAGGCCTTTTGTGTTGGCCTTCATCATGATAACAACAAAAGTACTGGTGGTAGCAATAATGCAAGCAGTAATAAAAATATACATGCATGTCCTGAATTGTACCCTGTTGTGTCTGAGCACAAATCTTTGTAAATGCTGATAATATTTTTTTCTTCCTAGAGCTAGAAGATGCTATACTGTTTCAAGTTTTTCTGCACAGAAACGCTTTTCAAGGTTGAAGCATTGTTGGAAGCTAACAACGGAGGCTTTGAAATATGTCATTTAAGCTGGAGAGTGGCAAACACCCTACCCTACTCCTGGGAGAGTAGCTGTGCTTTCACTTAATGAGGTAGCTGAAGACATCTCTGGTCCTTTTCCTACTTTGAGCCCAAATGCCAGAGGCAAAATGGTGAGCTTTCCTTGCATGTGTGCAAAGATTTCAAGCTCTGTGTCTCTATGCACTTGCAGCCATTGTCACCTTTCTGGAAAGGTCATTTTGACTTGCATAGTTATTAAATCCTGTCTCTTTTGTTCTACCCAGATCAATCCTAGGCCAATGCATCGATGAAGCAATGTCTGATTCTTTGTAAAATGGAGCATGATGGCAAATATTGTTGGTAGGTGAAGGCAATTTAAACTTGACTGTATTCTGCATCTCTTTGGTTTTTTTTTTGTGGCTCTCTGCGACCATTATGTCTTTTAGTACCACAAAGGGTAGCAAAGCAAGAGCACAGCTGTACCAGCTATGATAACTACCTGGTTCAGCAGCACCAGAGGCAGACAGAGAAGTATTACTTAGTGATTTTTGCATGCATGGTAACAATGAACTCTCCTTCTACCCCACAAGATGCCTCAACTTGGAAAGCTCATTTGCTTCATAACAATGGCTGTGTCTTCTGCACTACGTTCTTTACAATACACACTTCAAAAAGGTTCCTGAAAAGAGACCCTATGTAGCACCTAGGTATGTTATATTCAGAGCATATGCTCAGAGAATTCTTACAAACTCTTTTTCGTGTAGCACTTGGATAATGAGTAGGCCCAACATTCTAAATATAGAGAAAATGTCACATGCACATGGAAGAATTCATCCATGAGATACATTACAGATTTATGATGCACAACTCATTAGGTTTTGTTATCTGATTCACCAAGTTTTCAATGAAGATAGATTGCCAAACAGGAAAAGAGGCAAAGAAAATCCAGTCAATTTATTCCAAAGGATCCATTCTATCCATAGGACATTGTTTTGGGAGAAGTCTGCTTTAAATCAGTATGTATGCAATTGGTTAATGAAACAGTTTGATTTGATGGTACTTGGTTGTCCTTATCAAAGAGTATTTATTTCGTCAAAGCAAAGGAAACAGAAACTCATCCAGCAATTGGAAGCCTTGCTCATTAATTTAATGAGAGCTGCTTTCTCTTCCCATTTCACTTCATGCCTGTTGGGGACAAGAAGGTTGTTTGTTTTATCATCATTGTCCATGCAGCTATCCCACACTGCAGAATCCATGATGACTGCATTTTTGAAAGAGGGTGTCCCCAGGGACTGTAATTATTCATCTTTCAGGAGACACAAGATCTATAATACACAAGTGCTGCAGACAAGAACTAGTTTACAGGTTTATCTCATGACTGAAAGTATAATCCATCTTCCCTGGCATGATTTAGGAGCTGCTGCATAAGAAAAGAAAGAAAGTGGGTCAACCCCATTTCAACTTGTATTCCCCTGTTCACATAGGTCTTATTCTTTTAATTTCTCATTGAGGAGAATTAACACTTGAGTGAGCAGAAGAAATGGGCCTGTTTCCTGTATCCTGTAGCACACCTTGTAGCCATTAGAGTTGGCCCCCACCAGGTTTGGACTCCCTCAGAGCTTTCTTGCCCCAGCAGCAACCCAGACTGGCATCTGCTCTGTTATGAGAAAGCAGAACAAGGAAGCCCTGTTTCTGGTGGAGGTAAGTGGCTTGGAATCTGGAAACCTTGACAACTTCATGAGGTAGGAAACAAGCTATTCATAGAGAACTTGAGTGTATTAATGGAATTTTCCTAATGTTTACATGGTAGGTCTAAGCCTCTGAACAGGAATTCCAAAATTTCCCATGTTCCCTCGAATGAATGATACCTTAAGACACTTCCTTGTGTCTCAACCCTTCCTCTTCTGCCAACAAGTCAGTCACTTCCCATTGTCACCACAGAACAGCCCTGTAGCTATCACTACAACTCCTTTCCCAGAAAAGTTTATTCTCAACACGGGACTTCAGGTAGTTTAAGTTTCTTGGAATGCAATTTAGCATCTAAAGACACCGAAAACACAAGACTGCCATATGTTCATGCATCTGTTTGGAAGTCCAGGCTGGGTGTACAAAAGAAAACGTGAATGGACATGGCACCAAACTGAGAATTCATCTGCAGAATAATATGCCATGTATGACCGTGTTGCCTCCTTAGAACTTATTTTTTCACTTTCATCCCCACATATTTTTAATTTCCATATATGCTAAAATCCCCATTAGAAACCCATTCCTCCGAGTTTCTTCTCCCCACACCCTACAATAACCATCTGTTATTTCTAAAGGGTAAACATAGCTTGTCTTTTTCATTGCGACATAGAATGTTACTTAACAACCCTAAAATATTTGCATTTTCTATAAAAACCTTGGCCAAATCTAACTTCTGTGGTCTTACACACAGTCTTGCCTGCTCACCAAGCACTAAAAAACCTACTAAAGGATTGTTAACTGAGAGAGAGCACAAGGTCTCCAGCACTGGGTACATTAGGAAGCAGACATCAGTCCTGGGTGCTCACACCGCAAACTGTTTCAAATACCAGAGTAAGACAGCAACAGCTAAACTGTGCTCCAGACATCTAAATTTAAGGATTTACGTTTCTTCTGATGCAGCAGATGACATTACAAATCCGAAAGCAACAGAAGGAATGTACTGCTCTGTCTTGCTTTTGCCATTAGAGATTAAATCAGCTCTGCTGGGTCTTTGCAGATAAAAAAACCCCAAAAAACCTCTAAAGAAACCAGTTCAAAATTCAGCAGTGGTCTTAAAGGGCCTAAATCCAACCATCTCAATTTTAGCTGTGGTTTTTAAATACCTCTAAAATATATTAAGATGGGTAGAAACCCTAAATCTAGGGTTCTTTGAATATATAAATCCAAATATCATTGTTGCTCCTTGAGGCTGTCTCTGATTTTGTTAGGCAGAATTACTGATTTTAGTAAGGAGCCATCCTTTGAAATCAATATGATGGTCTGGGCAATAGTTAGGAAAAATATCCTCATCTCTAATATTTATACTCATTCAATTATGACCATCTGAAGTGAACTAAGTTAAAAAAAAGTCTTATTTATTTTTTACCATTTCACATCAATGAGTGAGCTGGCTGATTTATATGATCATCGGTATAATCATAGTGTCTAGATGAGAACTTGCTTACAACTGCCTTAATTTTTCTGGCTCATGTGCACTTCTTGCAGACTCTGGAAGGCTGCAGACACTGCAAGTAAATAATCATAGGCAAAAAATACCCCAATAAATTAATAAGATAGTTTCCATAAGTCCCAAATCTTGCAACACAAAGAAATAACCCACAACTAAATGAAATTTTGGGCTTCACCTACTCAGACCATGTTCATTAAATAATATAGGTCTTCCAAAATCTTACTTATTTATTTGTTGCAGAGCATTTTAGGTTTTCAGCTCACCTGCATTTTCATGCAATTTTAGGATGGTAAACTGCAGCAGTAATTGATTTGTCTGGAATTTGCTAATTCTCTGCACCTGCCTCTCATGTTACTATAGTTTCTTCCTGACACCTGCCCTTCTGTGACATTTTTCTGGGAAGCTGACCACTGTGCTTTAATTTATTAAGCTCTCCACATGAAGATATCAACTGCCTCCTGGCAACAGGAGCATTCATTATATGTCTTTGTGGGACAGGCACTTCCAAGAAAATGTTCTGAGTGAGGGACACCACTTGCTGTTAGCTCTTTGGAAAGGAGGACACTTTTACCCTTTCTTCCATCGAAATTATTCAAAGGCATAAATACTGACATTTCTGCCAAAATGGTCTCTTACAAGAGGTGGAGAGGCAGTTTTAGAAATGACACGTACAACTGTTGTGCCCGGGCTTTTCCGAGCAAAAAGAGTCACTTGAAAGGGAGAAGCACAGATACATGACTCTGTGCCTCTGATAGTTTGTGGGTTTGGTTATGAGATTTGCTTGAAGCCCTGATGAAGCCCAGACTCCCAGACCCCAGTGGCATGCTCACTGGTTTCTACATCCTATCACTTGTTTGCATGAAGGAGAACAGCAACCTTAGTCTTACCAAATATTCTCAAGAACTGAACTGGGGTATTTGGGATATTTTTAGAGGACTAGACACTAATTCATAGGCAAATGTGCTCTTGATGCAAATCTGTTAGTGCCAAGAGGGTCCAATCATTGTAGGGCTCAAAAAATGCATGTAAATGACTGTAAATTATACAACATAATTTTTAAAAGAATATACATTGTAACATTGACTCTAAGAGGACACTTCAATTTCTGGGCACCAGGACACAGAATGAGGAATTGATGAGCAGAAAGAAGACAGAAGGTCAGTAACAAGACAAAATGGTTTTGTCTCTGGTCTCCCAGCGAGCCTCTCAGGGCCCCCGGCCAGCCCCGGGCCGGCAGACACCGGGGGGGCTCCCCCGGTGCGTCCGACAGCGGGGGGACACTCTGAGGACACTCAGAGGGGGGACACTCTCTGTGCCCCCAGGGTACTGATGGCAGCCAGGCCAGTGCCTTTGCAGCAGGAGAGACACTGGAGACAGTGGCAGAGGAAAAGGCCGACTCCCAGCAGGGGTAATTCCAAGGTTTATTCAGAGCTCAGGGGACGGGAGCTATGCCAAGGTCACATTTAAAGGGAGGTGGAAACAAAAACTAGATAACGTTTGTTGACCAATAAGGATGCTAAAGGGATGGGATCTAAAGGAAATGGACATTTTGGGCAACATATAGGATGCTTCTTGGGGGGCTGACTCTTGGCCTCCAGCTAATCACACGACGGATTTGGCCAAAGGATCTGGATAGAGGATGGGATACTGAGTGATTGACAGAGGGTCAGGACGGGGGGTTTGGGGATGATCTCAACCAAGGAGAATGATAACACAGGTATAGGGAAGGGGTACAGTTTGGGGTAAACTACTTAGGAAAACTAAAGGAATACAAAAAACTATTACAAAGTATTACAAAGTATTACAAAATATAAAAACGCACTACAACAGGTTTGACACTGCATCTGAAGAACTTGTAATCCAGATTTGGAGTTCATATAAAAGCTTAAATATAAAGTGAGAAAGCTGAGACAGAAAATGCCATGGCAAACATTAACTTCTGAAGCCACAAGACTGCTTGTGCTAACACTCCAGGTCCCACTCCTGTAGAGCCCTTTGCACACAAAACCTACCTCACAGCTGCCTCCATTGTCCTCTTACTTCCCTGATCTCTTATGAGAACATCCCCAGGATATCTGGCAAAGAGCAGATCTTGTCTGTGCAGGGTGTTAGTCAGCTGCTGCTTTCCCCCCTCCTGTGAATCTTGCAATCAAATGTAAAGAGAAGTCAAGGTTCTTATAATGAACGACACTGGGGAGACAACAAAGGTAAATTGTAACAAACCCATGCTTTTAGCATGCCCAATGCCAAAAGCTTCTTCCCATAGCTTGTTCCTACAGCATTGAGCAGGATGGTGCCCGGGATGAGGACAAGATATTCTTCTAAGGAGGTTGTGATAGTGGGCAGCAGCAAAGAGAGACTGGAGAAGAAACAGGAAGGAAACTGCTCTTTTCTTGGCAGCAATGCAGCGTGGCAGAGACCATGAGCACAGAGTGGGCAGATGAAGAAATATCTGGGTGGACAACAAGAACTGCCTGTAGCAGGAAGAAAAGGTTTGTGCTTGTAGAAGAAAGAAGACTTTCCTAAGAATCTTGAGAGGACCATAAGAAATTCATAGATCTTGAGAAAAAACTGAAAGTTGCTGGACAGAGTGAAGTGTGAGGAAACTTCTATTAACCCATTTTGCTTTCAAGCCTTTTATTTAATTTGTCTCACCCATCAGTACCTTGGTTTGTTCCACTTGTTGTGGTTCAATTTGTTTCAGGGGGTTGTTTTGTTTATTTGTGCACATCTGTCTAGCAAAGCATGGCTTTGGATCTTGGATACCTTTCTTCTATATTAATATGCTTGCTTAAAAGAAAATGAGAGGTGCGTCCTTCTGAAAGTGACAGCTATTTTGTTAGGCCAATCCAATGATACAACTGATAGAACCCAAAATAAAGCCAAATCAAACCAACTTCACCAGGCTGTACATCAAAGAGCACCTAGTAACATATGAGTAAAGCTTTTCAGCAGCTTGCCACTACAAGTTAACTCAGTAATATACCAAATCTAGAAATACCCACCATTTCACAGGCTGTTGGATTTGCTTTAAACAGCAGATAACTGTGGAAAAAAGTAAGATGGGATGAGGTGTTCATTCATGCATTTTTGGAAGGGATCAGTCCATGGATATTAAGTCAAAGGCCATATATATGATGGTACAGTGAAAGTGATTTTTTAAGACAAAGTATGGGCTTAGATACCTTGCTGACCACCCATTTGTGGTTAAGTGAAAGGACATACATCACTGGAAAATATTAATAGCTAGTCTTCAGGGAAAAACAGTGGAATACAGTCAGCATTAATCACATCCCTGACTCTATCTCAGAAGCCAAGAAGAGGTCATTTTTTTTTCCATCAGGAACATCTTGGTACTTAAAAGAAAAAATGCATTCACACTTAAAGGTTTCTGTGGTGTAACCATAGAGATGCGTTAATGTAATAATCACACACAGCCATGTAGGGGCTTGTGCTGTTTTGTGCAAAGGGGGTTAGCAAAGTCCAACCTTTCTCTACACAAATGCACCCTTTTATAAGTAAAGATAAGGAAATACGTAAGTTTTGGAAAAGCAAAGGTTTTATTAAAATTTAATAAACTTAGTTCCCCTAATTATTTTCTTTGTGGTCTAAAATTGTGACAGAATCTCCACATGGTACAGATCAGCACACCCAGGGTAGCTCTGGGGATTTGCTCCTGCTAAGAAATCAGTCCATCACTTCCTCCAGGCTCTGACATTTTGAGGACCGTGTTACAACACAGAACAGCAATTCTGAAATGCCAGAGCAATCCCACTTTATCACCACGTGGTCCTGCTGAGTAAAATAACAAAGCTCAGTTTCTTTGTGCAGCGTACATTTCAGCATGCAAGTTCGTTTCTCTACAATGACAGTTTTCTTCCTCCTCTAATTTCACCAGGAATTACTATGGGCCTGGATACTCCTCAGGTGATACTGGCTCAGCAAACTGATTTGTTACAGCTTCTGGACAGAATCAAAATTCATTACATTAATCAGATTCTTTGATAATTCTGTAGAGCACTGCTCTCAGGTGTGGTGTGGAACCACAAACACAGATATTCTTAGTGTCCAGTAGTTTTAAAATCTGGTGAAATATCTTAATGGACAGTTCATCATCTCTGCTGATGTGTGCACATGTACTGTTAACATTATACCAAGCAGGTATAGTAAAACCCACCAGAATATGCTATTTTCTGTATTTGTAAGAAGTGAGCCCACCTCTGTGGGAATCCATCCCCAGCACAGTACAGGGACATCCGGTAGTTAATAGCAAAGCCACAAATCATCTCTAAACTCAACTAAACAAAGCCAGAGATGATCTAATTTATTGCTGGTGGCAGTCCTGCTTTGAGTTGCTGTAGGTAGCCCCTAGCAGCCCTCTAGCAGTTAACAGGAAAAAAAAATTCCAACTGGACTTGAAATGAATGGCGGGTGTTTGGGGAGAGGGGTGGGAGTAGCTTACAATTTTAAAAATTACACAAACATTTCCAATTTGACCAGGAATTTGTCCCATCTAATATTGAAAACACGTTTCATTTTCAGCTTGCTGATGCATTCAAAAGCATTATTTCTCTAAAAAGTGAGAAGATAATTGCCTGCCTGAGAATGAAAATGTATTGTGATACCTTTAGCTGGTTTCCATTCTTTGGATCCACAATACTCCTTTGAGTTTGTGATTGCTGATATACACCATGTACTGTAACAAAATGTTATCTTGTTTCTGTGCTGCTGAAAGGGTTGTTAGCTGTTTCTTTCCTGAACTGTGGCATCACAATATACATATTGTACTCACTGGTAGGCAATTCTCTGACTGCTTCCATCTTCCACCTTACTACTGGCAGAGCTGTATTTCAGCACTGTGCAGACATGCCCTGGCGGGTGCTGAGCCCTACACTGGGACCTGTCCAGCAAAGGGCAGCAAGGCTCATGAGAGGTCTAGAAAACATGTCTTTTGAGGAACAGCTGAGGGAGCTGGGGTTGTTTAGTTCTGTCATGGTTTTTAAGTTATGTTTCTTTACATTGTCAGTAAGAAAGAAAAGATTGTGGGGGGAGGAGAAGTGTTCTGAGGGTTTTGTTCCGATTCTTATTACTCTTTCTTATAGTCACTGTTAATAAATTTTTCTTTGTACCCTTTTAAAGTTTTGAGCCTGCTTTGCCTTTCTCCTAATCCTACCTCACAGCAAGAAGTGAGTGCAATGGTGATTAGCCAGCACCCAACCCACCACACTCCTTGGTGCATTGGTCGAGAAATCTCAAAATTCACGAAATCTCAAATATGTGAACTAAAACCACTACACGAAATTGGTGTTTCTGCCTGGTTTTGAACTGAAACCACCACAAGTTCCAAGTAGAAGAGGCTCAGGAGGACCTCATGGCTCTCTGCCGCTCCCTGAAAGGAGGTTTTTGGGGCTGGTCTCTTCTGCCATGCCTGCAATGACTGGACTAAAGGGAATGGCCTTGAATTGAGACAGGAGATGTTCAGATTAGACATTAGAAAAATATTTTTGACTGTTAGGGTGGTCAGGTGTTGGAGTAGGTTGCCCAGGATGCTGGTGGAGCTGTTCAAGAGGCATCTGGATCTGGCTCTGGGTGATGTGGTTTAGGGGTTCAGGAGTTACAGTGGCAGTGCTGGGTGGATAGTTGGACCAGATGATCCTGAAGGTCTCTTCCAGCCTTGATGATTCTGTGATTCCATGTAGGCAAGACTGCACTTCTACATGGTTCCAACTTGCCTGCCCTGGCAGCTGCTGCAACATGGCTCTGAAGCTTGCTTGCTTGCCCATTAGGGTTTCAGAATGAGAAAAATGTGGGCAATTTTCCAGAGACTAAGAAGATACCCTACAGAGGGTGTGCCCAGTTTATCCTCTCTAACCTATATTGCTATGTCCCCTCCAGAAACTTCATTTAACCAAAGCAGGTGTCATAAAAGGTAGGGAACAGTCAGAGCTCTGACTGAGGTGCAGCTGAACACGCTCCCAACAGTTAGGAGCAATAAGGAAAATCCTCTTGAGTGCTCAAGCAGAGAATTAATTATTTCCAAGCTGTATTTTCACAAAGGTGTTTAGACTCCTGATAGTGGCACCTGAAGAACTGAAAAACAGAGCACTTGCTTCAAACATAGACATATTTGGAAACTTTGTACAGTCACACTGTTTCAAGACAACTGTTTGACAAATGAGAGCATGGTGAGTGCTAAACAAAGGTGATCTGTTCAAATAATGTCACAGCCTGAAAGAAAATACCACTATCAGAACTAGTCAAGTGTGCGTCCATCACGACTAATAGCTGGTGTCAGTCCCCCTGAGTGACAAGCCCTGTGCTCTGGGGCAGGTGGAGCCCAGCAGGGCTGTGGTGGCAGCACACCAGCTGGGACCTCCAGCTGGCTGGGGGCTGCAGAGGCCCCAGGGCTGCACAGAGGGAGCCACAGGAGCAGGGCTGGGCGACTCACAGTGCTGGTGAGGAGGCAGATAAATATAGGAAAATATAGGTCACAAGCCAATGCTAAACTAACATGAGGAACCAGTTCATTTACTGCTTGACAGCTGTAATGGGTGGGGTTGGGGAAGAATGAATCTGTGGGTCCCTGAAGAACTCATCCTGCTGCTGTCCACAACAGCATGGATGGTATCAACAAACATACGAGTATTAACGGCACTGCAATTCTGCTAATTTTCATTTAAAACCCCCAAAACTATCAATCAAACAAACAAAACCAAAGGTAAAACCTTAGCTGTAAAAGGTCCAGTGGAGAATCAAGAATTTCCCTCCTTTTCTTGGTTTAAATCATGCCCTGTTCAAATTATATGAACCCATGTACCTTGAATCTGTAAGGGCTTTGTTATGGTTACCAGGAAAATAGGAAGAAATTACAGTCCCAGTGATTTCTTTTTCAATTATGAAATAAAGGGTTAATGACTATAAAATATGAGTGACTTGTACAGAGAATATGTGATATCTTTTCTCCTTGTCCTGACTACTGCCCCTGTAATCATGTAATTGAGAACAGACTGCACCAGCCTTTATAATTCCCCTTCGAGGCACTTAGAAAGGATGGGAATTCATTCTGTTCCATTTGCAGCCAAACTTTGCAATCTTGAAATTTCCTATCCCAGAAAATCACATTTATGAGGTAAAACAACCATAGGGGGAATGTGAGTCTGATGGAGGAAGAAGGATGATTAGGTTATTGGTGTGTCCACAGTAATAATCATGTTTAAACTGGAACTGGAACATGGCAATGTCCTTAGCAGGCCTCCTTGATCAGACCCTCTAGAAAGAAAGTGGAAAGAAGGGAAAAAGGCAAATCCAAAGAAGGAACACGGTAGAAATAATGTAGAGCAAGGAATATGGGAAGAAAATGCTGCACCAAAAAGCCAGCAATGGGCTGCACATGTTCCCATGTATCAGGGATCAGTCAATCCAGCTCGTGATTTGTTCTTACACCCTTCTTAACTGCACAGGATGCCTGTTCAGTGTAATACAAAATGAGATGTGTTTCTGTATTTCAGCCGAGTTTTTTAAGTTCAAACCACCTTTAAAGTGTGTTAGCAATCCTGTAACACCTGACAAAGAGGAAAGGCTGGGCACAGTTCTTCCTCCCCAATACACCCAGTCTTCTGCGCCACACTCTCTGCCCCCAAAAAAGACGTGGTAAGAAAGAGGCATTCTAATCTGTACAGACCATTCACTTCAATGGGCTTTGGTTTGCTTGAGCCCTCCACTTTTGTATTCTAAAGAAACCAAGAGAAAGCTCGTGAAGATCAGAGGCAGCTGAATGTCTTTATGTGTAAAATAGCTTGAAAGGTAGGGCTTAACCCAGCAAAAGAGAGAAAAATTCACAGTTCACCTACTCTATCCAGTCACAGATTTGTAATTTTGACACTTCTGATAAAAACTAAAAGAATAAAATGTTAAAATTACATGGGAAAGGGAGGAGGGTCATGAGTCTAAACTAAAAGCCTGAAAAAAATAATTTCAGGACTTCAGTTGTCCCTACAGATTTCCTCTAAAGACTGACAGCATGTGGCACTATCTTACTCTAATTTTCTCCAAAGGGAAAATGTGATACTGTATTAACATTGAGTTAATCAGAGGAGCCAAATATATCTGTATGCACAACATATCTGTATCTCAGAAAACTTTCTACCCCAACTGAGCACCAGCTGGAAGTGAAATTCTTGCAATGGAGCCCTTTCTGTTTAATCCCTTAATCTTCTCAACAGTAGGGATTCTCTCTTAAACCCGACTGGAAAGTAACATCTGCACTGTTGAAAGAGAGAAAGCACCAGAAGGCAAGCCACAGAGGTCTCAGCTCCCTCTCTGCCACTCAGTAGTTTTCTCTTGAAGATGCCTGTTCAGGGACAGTTTACATTTAATGGCAGTGACACAGATCAGGCAGAACCCCAGAGGCTGAAATATTTTCGCTTTCTGAGCAGTTATGGCTCCCCATTCTCATGATGTGGCAGGAGAACTTTAAATGACAAGGAGACCACAGAGATGGATTAACCTGCAGAGACAGATTAACCTGTAAGTATTGTTGTTCCCTGAAAGTTACTACCTGTCCTCCCTTCAATCTTCCCTTCTTATTATTCATGGCTAGCATTTTGACAGCTTAGACCACAGTGATGCTCCTGTCTGTAACATGTCCTGACTGTCAGTCCTGGGTCTTTATTATGGGTTTCAATCTCTCTTTTAGATTCGAGGTTAAGCAACACAGTAGCACAGATTAGTTGAGTGGCTGCCTCCCAAATGCTAGGTCAAAATTTCATGGGTCTCCTGGTTAACCCAGCCTTACAAAACCCCATCAGGCACAGCACTCACAATCTTGTTATGTCTTCTTACAATCTAACAGAATAGGGAAAACACCCATCTCTAATTAGAATTAAATGTAAATGTGTATTAATGTATAGAATTCCTATGTAAAAAATATCAAACCACTCTGAACTCAGGTGACCAGACGGGTTGCTAATGTAACTCACTTAATTCTGTTCTCTCTTTGAATATCTGTCTTGTTTCCTCTCTGCCCCTTTTCCCCCCTTTTTAAATTCACACAATGCTGCAGTACAAGTATCTGTTGCAGAAAGGAGAGCTGATGGTAGCTAGCCTTATGTTGTTAGACTGGCCTGTTTCTGAAACAGTACTCACAGTCAATTAAAGCAAACTTTTTACCAATGGCCAAGAAAATCTTTACAGAAATTCTTCACGCTTGCTTTTTTAGTAACCCTTCAACTTTATAATAGTAATCACTTGCTCTGGAGAACAGAGCCTGACCCATGCCATATCTTAGGTTAGAAGCTACTTTTTGGAAGAAATACTGAGTTGTGAGTCCAAATCAGGCATAGGCTGAAAAAGGCAAGTGCACAGTGATAAGAATGCACCTTTTTGGTCTTCCATCTAAAGTCTGTAATTTATCATAGGTTGCACTGGATATTCTGTGAATTCTGGTGAGGATTAAACATAAAGAATGCTCTACTTTAGCTTTCTGGGCTCAGAATCTGTTACTTGTTTTATGGTTGCAGAAAAATTGGTAAGCAGGCCCAGAGCTTCCTTCAGTCTCAGCTGGAAGCTTCTGGCTCCTCACTAGGGTGAGACCTGCCCAAGAACCAGTGAGTTACTGAGCTGTGACACCACAGAAAAGGTCCCCAGGTGAGACATTTAGATGGCACTGCAGTGGTGGTCCAGAAAGATATTCAAGGGACTGGGGACCTAAACTTACAAGCAGCCCTGAAGCCCCGTGAGCATATGTAGGGCATCATGCCTGTGGGTGTTCTCTTTATTCAAGTGATGCTGATAATAGCAAACACCTCCCCTACTGAACACACCACACTTTCCAGGTTGTCTGTGTCCAAAACAGACCAGAGACTTGAGTCAGACCTTCTGATCTCCTCTCTCTTCCAGCTGGATCCATCACACAGAAGACACGAGAGTATCCCAGACTCTCATAGAATCAGGTCTTAATAAAACATATAACTAATAACTTAAAGACAGGTAAATTATTTCAATGGGGAAAATTTAGGTAAAGTGGCTGAGAAAGATGAACTAGAAAGGCTGGTAAACAACTTTTCTTCTATCCACTGTGTCCTGGATAGGTAGGCACATTCCTCCAGTCCTTGTCCAACTTTCAGTGCCTTTATGAGCCAAAAATACCCCACTAAGGTTTGGCAGTAAGTCTGCTTCCCTGTCAGGCCTCCTTCATCTCTCACATGCTTCTCAGTGTGTTCCTTGCTTGTTGCCCCTTTTGTCCATTGCCCATCCCACCCTTATTTGGGAAAGCTGTACCATGCCCATCTTTTCTTAGGGAAAAAGAAATTGTCCTGCTTTCACCTCCTCCCCCAAGGTTTGGCTTGACCCAGCAGGCAGCAGTGAGGACCTTCTTACTCTCATAACCTCTGCAACATGATGTACAATGCACAATAGTGGGCTAGAAATAAATTAGAGAAGCAATACTTATGTTCCAAGGTTGTGGTATACTCTGCTGCTTTTATGTCTGCAGTGGTTCTGGTGGGGCCCTTTGGAAAGCCAGAGTTAATGCAATGGTCTCTGAGTAACAGAGTGCAATTAGTGAAGGCTCCTGGAAACATGCAAAGCAGGAAAATTCATCTTTGCAAACCTTGGCCTTAGCCTGGAAAGAGGTGGTTTATGATCATGGTGCTTCTTGACCTGTCAGCATCATGGCAGTATATTACAAAGGCTGTTGCTGTTCCTCCCTGGAGCAGCACTGGAAACAAAAGTGGATTAAGGGGTAGAGGGCACTGCACTGCCTTCTCAGCTGTCCAAATGCAAAAAGAGATATATTGCAAGGCCAAGAAGAGTTTGTAATGTAACAGCTTAGTACTGTTGTTAACACACCAGCCCAGTAAGAATCCCCCTGCTGTTGCATTCAGAAGGTCAGGTGCCTCCCCTGGCTGCATCTTAACTGGGAGGCTCAGTTCATTTCTGACCTGACCCAGATTCTGAGCTTTTGCTCCAAACTGGCATGACACCGCAGGGATCAGAGGCCATTTGCTCTATTGTTGGCAGCTAGGTACAAGACTGTCCAGGGAGAGGTGGAGTGGAGGTGTTGGAAAAAGATGTCTCAAAAATAGATATTTTTACCTGGGAAATCCTAAAATGCTACTGTGCAATCAGGTGATGCCAGGGATATGCCATACTCTGCCCTTAGGAGCCAACAGCTCTGCTTTGCTGAGGGCTTCAGTGGAACTGCAGTCGGGTGGTGATGTAAGCACACAAACCTCTGCCTCCAGTTCCCTTGATCCCATTGCTTTGAATTGCAGATCAGGCTGAGCATACAAAAGAACACACTGAGAATATTATTTTCTTTCTTTCTTTCTTTCTTTCTTTCTTTCTTTCTTTCTTTCTTTCTTTCTTTCTTTCTTTCTTTCTTTTCTTTCTTTCTCTCTCTCTCCCTCTCTTTCTCTCTCTCTTTCTCGCTCTCTTTCTTTCTCTCTCTCTCTTTCTCTCTCTCTCTCTTTCTCTCTCTCTCCCTTTCTCTCTCTCTCTCTTATCAGAATCTCTGGAAGTGTGCTGAGAAGGGGCGGGAGGGTGTCTGCTGCAGATTATTACTGAGACCACTTGTGACACTTTCTCATTAGCCTGTGTAATGGGAAGCCAATCTGCTGCTCAGGAAGCAGCATTGCAAATTATTTTCAGCCACAGATGATGCAGCCTGGCTTTGAACTGCTTGGGCCTTGTTGCAACAGAAGCACCAGCAATATTCATTTAATGTGCATTGACCTTTCCCTGACCTGGGAGACAGAGACAGCTCCTGCTCTGGCCTTTTTCTATCACCATGCTTTTTTCTGTAAAGATGTTGCTTGGCAGACTACCAGGAGGAAAATACTAAATGCTGTCTGCAAAAAAAAAGTAGCAAGTTTGTTTGGCTTCAGTACAGCTGGGGGAGAGAAACAAACTCATTTATCTCTCCTCTCCTGTAGCCATGCTGAGGACACATGGCAACTTCTGAACCTTAAAGGACAGCGATATGGAGTGAGGACAAAGGAATAATCTGGACAAAGGGTGCCCCTAGGGCATTAAAAATAACTACTCCCCTCACCTTCTGTTGCTGCAGTAAGCTCACACCGCTTGTCACTCAGCAGGAGATCTGTATCAAACAGGATGAAACTGGGGATGACAGGAAGCTCCTGAATGTAGACAAATCCATCAAGTCCATGTTTTGGACACGAAACTCTGAACTACTACCTGCTCCTAAAATGATATCCCTTTCATATGCAGTGGTAGGGGCACAAGTTGTTCATTTTCAGTGACAGAAAAGAGACTGGGGACGATGCCCTGACCCCAAAGCTTGATGTACTACACAGTAGCAGGCCAGCACAGCCATAGGACCAACTGCACCAACATTTGAGCACCCACAACAGAGGCATAAATGAGGAGAAGGGGAAACATGAGACAGATGTGGAAGGACATGAAGAAAACACCTCTTCTTTGAAAATCAACCAGAGCTCAAGGAAAGAGATCATGAAGAAGCAGAATACAAAGATAAGAGATTACTGCTTGGTCAAAAGCATAAGACTTCATACTTGAGTTGGATGAGCCTTTACTGATAACACTACACAACCATCACAGTGCCCAACGGGTCAGGCACTCAAGACCTGATCACAGAATCACAGGATCCTTAGGATCAGAAGGAATCCTAATGATTCTGTGATTCTCCATCTGGAGATCATCCCATTCAACATCTCTGCCAAGGGAGGGTCACCTAGAGCAGGCTACACTGGAACACATCCAAGCAGGTTTGGAATATCTCCAGAGAGGGAGATCCATGATCTCCCTGGGCAGCCTGTTCCAGGGATGTGCCATCCTCAATGTAAAAAAGTTCTTCCTCATGTTGAGGTGGAACTTTGTGTGTTTTAATTTATGGCCATTGTTCCTCGTCCTGTCATTGGCCACCACTGAGAAGTGTCTGGCACCCTCCTCCTGGCACCCACCTTTGAGATGTTTCTATGAATTGATGAGGGCTCCTCTCAGTCTTCTCTTCTCCAGACTAAATAGGCCCAGCTCCCACAGGCTCTCCTCATGAGAGAGATGCTCCAGACCCCAAATCATCTTTGTGGCCCCTGCTGGACCCTCTCCAGTAGCTCCTTGTCTTTCTTGTACTGAGGAGTCCAGAACTGGACACAGCACTCCAGATGTGAGCTCACCAGGGCCAAGCAGAGGGGGGAGAATCACCTCTCTTGACCTGCTGGCCACACTCTTCCTGATGCAACCCAGGATCCCACTGGCCTTTCTGGCTACAAAGACACACTGCCAGCTCATGGTTAACTTGCCATCCACCAAGACCCCCAGGTCCTTCTCAGCAGAGCTGCTCCCCAGCTGCTCCCCAGCAGCCCACAGCCTGTACTGGTACTTGGGGTTATTCCTCCCCACATGCAGGACCCTACACTTGCCCTTGTTGAACCTTATTAGGTTTCTCTCCACTCAGCTCTCCAGCCTATCAAGGTGCCATTGAGTGGCAGCACACACTTTGGGTGCATACCTAATGGTATACTTTTATATCATCTGCCACCAGAAGGCAATTTTTGTTCTATTTATTCCCACTCCATCTTGTTTTCTGGCTCCTTGCTCTACAGACTACTCTGAAAGTTAAGAAAAACATACTGCAATTTCAGTTGCCTCCTTGGAGGAAGGCCTTTATATTTCCTTCTTGGCCTTTCTTGTTCCCTGGTTTATGGATTGCTGACATACTCGTGTGGCCTTTGTTTTGACCTCTGCACTATATGCCAGGGCTTCAGAGAACTCATCCAAGGAGCAAATGGACATTTGTCAGAAATATTTATGCAAAGACAGAGCAGTGATCTCTCAGAGAGCCTGCTCTGGATGCAAAAGAGTTGTGCCTCATCAAACTGTTCTGACATCAGTCGTCACCTTGGCCAATCACATAAGCAAATGTTGGTCTGGTACCCACTTCAAAGAAGCTGTGCAGAAAGATCTCACTTTTCCAAACTGCAGGGCTGTGAATTCTTCCTCTAACATGTTTGCACAAACTGTGAGGCTTAGAAGGGATAAAGGTTCCATTCCAGCTATATATCCTGTGTAGAATCAGAAACCCAAAAAGATACAGCCAAATGAATTTCTGGCAAAAGAGGAGTTTAAACAAATTGCAGAGTCACAGAACAAAGCCTTGCTGCCTAGAAAGGCCAAGAGGGAACAATACTAGAGCCAATTGCAATTACCTGCTAACCCTGGTACTTCTAAAGCTGACCTCTCATTGCTATTGCTGGCTGCTTATTTTCTTACAGCAATCTTGAATGTTTACATTGAATTAATAAACCCCAAACATTTGTGTCATTAACTTCTGGGCTTCGTAATTCTGACATTTCTGGTATTTCTCCTCCAGTGTGCAGAAAACACTCCCCCCCTCCCTCTCCAGTTTTGTAAAGGCTCCAAGTAGCTCAATATAATCTCTGCCCTTTGTTCCAAGATCCCCTTGTGGGTCCTTGCCCTGATTTGGGATCAATCTGAATATATCCTCTGACAAAATGACTACACCCCATCTCAGCACACTCCTGCTCCACTTTCTGCTAAGTTGATTATAGGGCTAATTGGACACAGGCAACAGAGCAATTTAACTTCCCTGGAAGATGACAGCACTTAAATGCTCAGAGCCATTGATAGTAGCTCTATGCAGGAGCTAATTTTTCCACCTCACTTATCACAGGCAGCTTTCATGCACTGGAAGTTTTAGGGCAATACTTCTCATCAGAAAAGAAACCAAGTGTTCAGAAGCACACTGGATCAGCCCAGGATGTTAATTTTCTCATTCTCTAATCTGTGTTGAGGTGTGCCCCAAATGGTCCTTTTCCCTACTGGGAAACACAAGAGCCAGCAGCATCACAGCTCCTACAAAAAATGATGCAGAGGATGGAGTGAGCCTGCTGTTGTTCACTGAAGAGAGCTGAGGAAAATGGGATGAGACTGGGAAGAAAAAAAAAATAAAAGGAAAGACTGAGCATTTGCAGAAAATTAAGCAGAGGAACAGAGAAAGAAAGGCCAACAAGAGGACAGAGGCCTCTCCTTCAGCTGAGTTGCTCCTTCCTGGATGAGTAAAGCTATGGCACTGAACAACTTTGGGAAAAGCTTTCTGGTCAGCTGGCAAGAGGCTGCTGAAAAAGAGAGCTGAAGAGTGCTCTTGATATCCAGGTAGTTTTGAAACCTTTCAAAGAAATTGTTTCCTCCTGGTATTTATCAATGCTGGTTTCCCATGGGTGTGATAGGAAGGGGGCCTCTTTTTAAAAGGTTTTAGGTGCTTGAAGGTCACCTCAAATACCACTCTGAAGACAATGACATGGGTAAACATTTCAGCCTCACCTATGCTCCAGCAGAAAGAAGAGAAACCTCACTGTTTTTGTGGTATCAAAGTGCTCCCTTGTGAAAATGAGAGAGCCCATAAATCCAGACATCTCAGACCATCGTGTGGCTTGAGCCCCAGCACACACCCAAGGCCTGTTCACAGCCATCCTTCTGTGATGGGCAGGGGGCTCTGTGCTGGGGACACACAGCATTGCCCTAGGAAATGCAACCTGTTGTGCCACAGCATCTCACCCCCTTTGCCAAACAAAAAGCAGCTGGGAGAAAACATCTACCCCTAAATGTAGATTTATTAACACTCAGCACCAGGAAAGTCAAGGTCAGGGGTTAAAGCTTGCCTTTATCCATCACCTCTTGATATGACCTTGGTGGGGCTGTTTGCAAAGGGCAGGGACAGTTGACGCCGTAATGAGCTGCTCTTCCCAAGAGAGCCAGCACAATGCAACAGGAGAGAACATCCACTTTCATGTATCAGTGCAAGAATATAGGTTTGATTTGCAATAAGTTTCCCATTAAAAATACATGGGAACTTACCTCAGAGAGACAGAGAGTAGACCTGACAGGATAAAGTCTTTTCAGCCAGCTTTTAATGAAGACAATTATATCCATGTATTTGAGGCTTTCCTTCTTCATTCTTCTCTAAAGAAAATAGGCTCATTTCACGGGGCAAAACTAGAATGAAAAATAAATTTACAACCGTTGTACTTTAACTGGGTCAATTACATTTTGAAATCTGAGTGACTGTGGTTTTAATACAACTAAGATGGTCTATAAAAATATTAGCTCACATGAATGTGTAATAGCTGCTTTTCAGAATGAAATGGTTTTTAAATTTTGAGGAAATTAATAGTTTCCAAAGAAAGAAGAAAAATACAACCGGGGTGGTCACTGAGACCATTCATTTTAATGAGTTTGCCAATAGATTGCATCATACAAGGAAGTGTCTAATGCTGCTTTATTCTGAGTACCTTTTGAGGCATTCATTCATCTCTCTATCAAGACTGGATGTCACAAGTTTTGCCATTTGTTTGAACTTATATTCCAAACATGGTAAACAAGGTGCTCTTCGGTGCTCTCCTTCACTATTTCCTGTCCTGTCCCTCCCTCTCCAGGCACACATGGGGAGCCTGTAGCAGTTTGCTCAGTGGATTTGTGGATTTTACCCAGTGAACTATGGAGTTTTTTCCACCTATCTGTATTTCTGAATTTGAACTCCAGTCTCATATTCTTAACTGATGCATCTCGAAGCATGGAAATTCACAGCACACAAAACATCCTCTTCTACTCAACCGGTTCTCTGTTACTACTGACACTGACACAGGGCCAGTATTTTTATGCAGGTAAGGACAGGGAAGAAGGCCATTCAGTCACCAATCCAGACTGGAATGATGCCCAAAATTACTGGTGTTTCATGTGGAATAAAGGCAGAAAGATGGTGCACATAAACCAGTTTCACCCCTGTCTGCTAGCAGCTCTGATCCATCAGGATTAGATTGTTCTCATCTATGAACATCTTACCTTCTGTGCAGTACATCATCTTCTGAGGTTCTGAGGTGAAGTTAGGGGTGCAGATGGAGTTCAAGCATCATTCTTAGAAAAGAGAGATACTTTGGAGTATTTAGATCATGATACCTTTAAAGGTCCCCAACAGGTTTAGAGCAGACACTGTAAAGAATACCTCTTTTAAAATTGTCTCCAGCTGGAAATCAGAAGACAAATGAACCATAGTCACAAGCATTTTTTTAAAACTCAGGTCTTGGTTTAAAGAGCTGAACTGTGAACATGGTATCATGTGAACCATAACAGCCTCATTAACTTAAAGCAGACCTGGACCTGCAACTCTCTTAGAATGGCCAGCACCCAGGGCCAGTCACTTCTCCACCCACCTCCAGCAGCAGCACTGGGGAAAACAGAGGCACAAACATCTGCCACACACACAGGCTCCCATCTCAGGAACCATCACACCAGATGGTATTAAAAAAACCATCAGATAGCACACCCAAGAGCCCATGGACAACAGGGGCTATAGCAGCACTGAATCTTGGCTAACTCTAAAGCTGGCTAGATTGGGCAAAATGGCTCTTCTGATCACTCTGCCTTGCACTCTGTCCTTCTATGAAGCAGCTACAGTGGGCCATCATCATGGCACTTGGCTGTGTTCCACTCCATCCCCAGAAGCTGTAAGAAACTCACACAAGGGAGTACCCTTTATCAAAGTGCCCAGCCCTGCCAAGACAGGCTTTGGGTTCAAATTACATTAATTTGCAAAATTTTCTGATTTTTCTCTGAGTGTCTTCTGTGTTGTTTAGGCAAAGTGCTTTTCTTAGAGCAGTCTATTTTTTCTCAATATTGCATTTATAAGAAGAATTTCCTTGCCCAGAACTAGCAGACACTCCCCATGCTCCACACTTCCTTATCTTCCTCCCTGTCCCCATAAAACTATTATTTAAAACCAGGAAAAAATACTCTGGCAAACAATCTTCCCCCCACCCCCCCTCCCTGCTATCTGTTTAAATATCCTTGACTGCAAGACATTCAGTACAGAACAGTCATCAATTTTTAATTCATTTAATCTCTTGGTAACAGTGTTCTTGTGAACTCAAGGGCCCCTGAGGAAACTTCAGAGAAACCTCAGACGCTGGATCCAGGAATGAAATTCTGAGGATAGAGTGGACTCTGTAACACCGTATGGGTTGATGGGGGAAACAAAAGATACTTAAAACTGAGAACCTTTCACCCCCAGCCAAATCAAAACACATTGTAAACCAGAGCTCTGTACCCTAACACAGCACAGATTGAAACAAGCAGCAGGGAGAGAATTCCCTGCGTCAGAGATGTTCATGATTCAGCAAACTTGGGAAGGAGCCCTCTGAGTAAACATGTGGGCTGTCTGTGCTCCTGGTCCTGCTCCTGCTTCTTCGTTCTTGTTCCAAGAAGCTCAGAGAACATCCTTATATGCAGTCAGTAATTAAATTCTGCCTGCTTAAATGCCCTGGAAGTCTCAAGAGAGGACAGTTTTTCTCCTTGAGTCTGTGGGGGAATCCAATACTGTGCATATCCGCATTGTTCTCCAAAGAACTGTCACTCAAAAATGGACAAAATGCTACCTGTGTACAATGTGAATGTTGATTGGCTCTGTAGGCATTTTAGGGTAGGGAGCAAGAGGATTCTTGGTTATATTCAATCATGTCATATAATGGTAGCACTCACAGGCCCCAGATGTACTGGAGTGTTGCATGAAAACAGGGAAAGAGCAAAACCCCGTCCCCAGTATTTTATCATCTCATGAAGGAGGTTAAAAATAATCTATAGCTCCAGTTCTGTGGCAGCCAGAAATGATGTGTTTTATCTGAACCCAAGTTTTCTCTCCATGGCATGTATAAGAACTACATTTCTCTGAGGAGGCTTTTGGAAGGAGAAACAGGTTTGATCACACGCTGCATGATACCAAACTTAATGCAAACGTAGAGCCACATCAGCTCTACAGCACCCAAGCAGCACAAAATGCACATAGCTCCAGATATCCAAAGTGTCTGGATCCCACTGACTATCACAGAGAAATGCAGTGCTGACAAGGGTGGCAGCAGAAAGAAGCCTAAAGCCTTCAGCCACCCTCCTCAGCACCCTCAGCCCTCCTTCTGAGTTGAGATCCCTGCCCAGAACTTCCTGACCTGTAATACCTGGCAAGCTGCTCTGTAGGGATGGGAATGGCTCGGTCCTGCTCAGCTTCTAGAGCCAGTGCTAAATAGCTACTTCAAGCAGACTCTGTTGTAAAGAGACTGTGACTGTTCACACTCAGTCACACAACACAATTCTCTGTCTTTCCACATGCACCTTAACGTAACAGGCAGGCTGCTGCTGTAATGACAGGCAGCACAAGAACACAAGGCATCACACCTCAGAGCTACTCAGTAAATTGGCATGGGTTTTTGCAAGATTATGCAATGTACAGGACATCTTGGGTTTATTTTTCAAGAAATGGTGACTAGAAAATTGCAATGCAAAACATGGCCTCGATGCTTAGTGCTAGAGCGCTTTCCACGACACCCACCAGCAGAACTGCAGCTCAGCCAGCCAGACACAGAGGTGCTGGGACAATCTGAAAGTTACTATTTCTTGCAGAGACTTCCCCTGTTTGTGATGCCTTTTTCTAACCAAGTTATTTGCCATTTACCAGCAGCAACCTCTGATTCCTTGCCTGTGTACTTCCTGTTCTCTTTCACACTATTAAGAACATAATTTTCTATTCTTCTGTCAGTTGAGTGTGCTGATGATTAGCACTGCAATATCTGGCCCCCTTTATTGAAAATGTTAATCCTTCCTTTTTGCAGGGTTTCTTTAGCCAGGGGTGTTAATACTTGTTTAATAGAATCAGGCTGCCTTTTTCTTCCTCTCTTGTGTTGCATGTGTTTTAGGAAGGAAATTATTTTTTGTCTTTTCGTCAGAATTTATTACAGTCTCTTGTTTGGTTCTCTTTTTTTTTTTTTTTTTTTTTCCAGGGAGCCTCCTTTGACTTTTCCTGCTTTTTTTTTTTTTTTTTTTTTTTCCAGGGAGCCTCCTTTGACTTTTCCTGCTTTTTTTTTTTTTTGCTTTTTTTTTTTTTCTGTGATTATGTTCTAACATTTAGCACTCAGAACACTCATTGTTCTTTGTCTTTTTTGGTTCCTGTAGTCTGTAAAGGGAACTGAAGAGTGTGTCCATCAAGGAGGAGTTCCCTGTGTTCATAACCAAGAAGACTGAGAGCTGAGAGGCTTCCCTCACTTAGTGCAGAGGTAAGGCTTTCCTTGGCATTTCACAAGCTTCCCTTCAACTTGAAGACCCTTTCAGAATTTGGATAGTAACTAGCATCCACCCACTGCTCATAAGACATTTTTTTTTTTTTTTCCGTGGAGAGAGCATGATGCAAAGCATGGGTCGCCTATTGTACCTTCAGGAATCACAGATTCCTGTGATTCCTTGCCCCAGGGGAAGGGTGAAGTTGCCAAGATGCAAACCAGAGATGACTGCAGAATGAAATGTAGGTAACTTCAGTGGCATGATCTTTGAATCCTGATCAGGTAGCAGTTCAGTGAAAACTCCTCTTGTTTTGGTGTGAAGAGCACAGACCCTATATCCCACAAATTGCTGTTGTGATGATTTTCTTTAAAAGGAAAGACATCACCTGGAGAAATGCAGTCACTCAAGGAAGAAAAATGCCAAGTTATCTGAAGCTTTGTCTCTCCTGATTGCAATCATATTTTATTCTCAAGTAAAGAGAAATAGTTTTGGCATGAAGCTACGAAGCGGTGGATGTTCAACACGGGGATGTTCAGCATGTGGCTGCTGTGGATATGGGACTCCAGGACCATCTTCAAGGTCGCCCCAACACCCAGATGTGCTCCCACTGGAGACAGTTTCAGCAGGCACGCCTGAAGCTGGATGGAGCTACGGGAACGGGCTGGCTCTCCCTCCGTTCCGGGAGAAGAGCAGCCGGCAGAAGGGCCAGCAGCAATGGGGGCACTGCGGGGCAGCTTTCCTTGCGCCTGCTACGGGTCAGGCCGTGAGGCTGGCAGAGCTCTCCTGTCACCCTTTGCCCCTAAACACCCACCACACCCTGCCTGAGCTACCGCTCCCACCCACGGCCGGGCCG
>VZRH01004815.1:1403916-1430358 GCA_013397555.1 Urocynchramus pylzowi | reverse complement strand
CATCAAAACCAGTCACTGAACAAATAAAAAAAAGCACTATGCTATCAAAGTAACAGCTGACATTTAGAAATTACTGCAGTGAGCTTACCTAAGAGACGCTGAGGACAAGACCTGCTATATGATGAAGTACCTTTTCTCATTTTCGTGAACTCAACCTGTGCATTTTTTCAGCATATCACATAATTCAGTTTGTCTCTGGTGATGTGTTTACCCAAAAGGTGTTCTTTATCAGGAGGTTGCTGGCGTTTCCTGTCATTGCTACATCAGTCCAAGGTGTTGAGAAGAATAAAAAATTGCTGCTACCAACAATGTCGCAAAATTCAATTAAAGCTAAATTGAAAAGAGACTCCTTAAAGTTATGATAACAAATGGAGGAGGAATTGTGACTGTAATATGACATTTAAAAAAACCCAAACAAACATAAAACCCCTTAAGCACTGCAGTGAGTCATGAAACCGCATATTTTTAGTTGTCTTTTGTGAATCTTCTATTTCCAAGCTTTGTTTTGCACCATAAACAATGCAGGATCCACCCTGCATCTGTGTGAGATAGGACTGGTGGCAGCCTCTGGCCATCCAATCTGCAATCATGGCCTTCCCTATGAAGTGTACCCACACTGAACATTTTCCCCACATTTCTAAATAGCTGACCTGTCTATCAGGTTTCCTAACCATCTCCTTCTTTGCCTTGCAAGGCAAATCCAAAGCTTTAATCCTACATCAGATCCAGAAATAACTTTTCCCTGGAATTTTTAATGGCAATGAAATTGAAGAGTTTCCTAGCACCTTTTCAGGCCCACAGTGTTTCTGCAGAGAACTGAGCCCTGGGCACTGCAGGCCACCATCAATAAGGCAGTTGCAACACTGATAAAAATCTGGGCCTTACCTCATCCTGGTCCCTACAGGTGGTTCCTGACCTGCCAAGAAGTTTTTCCCAATCCACAGAAACTCACTTTTAAAGAGGCCATTTCTCTCCTTGCTAACCTCTTCATTGTTTTCCCTAGCAATCCCCAACCAAACCCTGCTGAGTTTCTGCTTTGACCCCAGCTGGCAACAACCATTTGTTGTCTGATTTTTTTTTTAATTTTTTTGCCTCAGGCTACAGCTGCTCATCAGTTTCCTTGCACAACAGCAGTTCTAACTGCAGACTTTTCCTCAAGGACAGATGACTTAAAGACTTAAACTCTCCAGCCTCGAAGTCACATGATTTGGGGAAGGATGGGGACAGGCAAGGTGGAACTTCTGCAAAAAGGCTGTTCACCTGGAGCTAAGAGGTGTTCCCTGACAGAGGCAAACCTATTCACATGTATCCTATGCCCAATGAGACAGCCAGATAAGCTCCTTTTAAACAAAAAGGACTGTTTCTTTAACTCAGCCATCAGAATATCCTGATCTGATCCAGCACGGATATCTCTCAGCCATGTAGATGCCATTATTCCATTCATGTGGGCTGACTGCCTGGAAACATCTCTGCAGCCAAATCTACAGAGGTGTCCCCTGCAGCAATTGCTGCTGGCTCACTATCCTCAGCCAAATGCCTCTGGCTGTGTTACAGCCTTGGATTTTTTATTCTGAGTAATTTTCTCTCATTTGTTTTTATGTAAGATGTTGAGTCTCTCTTAGGAGTGTATTTTCTGAAGGGAAATCTTGACTCCTCTTATGTTTAATTACAGAGCATGTGAGAAGGGACACTTCAGGTTGTTTTCTACTGAGTTCCTCTGACACCATCCCTCCTTCAGGTATCCCCATTAACTGGCAGTTTTTGCTTCAAGTGTCTTTCCAATACAACTGGGTCTGATAGCTGTTATTCCAACCAGTTGGCTTCTGGGACATGAATGCCAACAGACAGTTCAGAGTAACCTAATAGCATTTATTATTTCTCCTACCTGCTTAGCAAAGTCCAGATTTCACAATGTCAAAATAATTGGAATGTTACCATCCATAGGAGAAGTTAAACCAGCAGATTTTGCTGTGGGCTTTCAGTGAGCCAGTCATATGAGGACAGGGGCTGCAGTCTTGTTTTAAGGCATTGGTAGATGAATTGCTGTGCAATGAAAGTCTCTGTTGGCTCAGTGACAATCTGAATCAGCAGAGAGCTGGGGCCTGGCAGGGATGATGCTGCCACTGCTGCTGCTGTACTTTGCTCTCTCTAAGGCTCATTCTCTGCCACCAGTGGCAGAAGCATGTGGGGAAGTGCCCTGGCTGTTCTAGGGGTCAAAAGTCATTTAAAATAAAAGCTGAATGTGTAATAGCTTTTCTTTGTCAGCTTTCTGTTCTTGTATCATTATTTGGCCATTCTTTCTCTCAAGCAGAAAATTGTCTCCACTGATAGAGGATGTCACAGTGTATTTCTGTTTAAATCAAATGAGCATCTTATTTGTCAAGCAAGATGAGAGCCACTTGCTTTACTATGTAATCTCCATGGCAGAACAGCTTGTGGGGCTCCCCATAACTTCAGCATAAGTGCTCCCAGAGCAAGGTACTGATTCTCCTTTCTGATACCACATGGTCACAAAATCTCTGGAAGTGGCACACAGCTGTTGCTCTGAACATCCGTCCGTGCAGAAGATACCTGTGCTAATGCCAACACAGCAGAACCAAGTGCCTACAGTACTCCTTGGATCACCAGAAATCCCAGCAGCTTGTTGGTCTTCTGTGACTGTTTGTATTGGTAGGCTAAAGGCAGTCACTGACATTGGTAAACCATGAGGTTTTTCTCTGGCTCCATTTTGGCCTGGGAACATCCCCAGGCACACTGGATCTCCGAGGGCATACACTTACTTTACTGGCTTATACCAGCACAGACGACCTACGATAGCAGAGATCCTGACCAGGCAAACCCAGCTTGAGTTTAGATGAGGAGTAGGATAAACTTCTTGAGTCGTCTTAGAGTTTTGCGAGAGTTTGGGTGAAACTGCTCACATCTTAGATGTTTCCTTGTTCAACCTACTGCATTGTGACTACCAGAAATTCCTCTAGATAATAGTAACTAATAGAGACCTTAGCTGAAGAGGTGGAATCAGAGTTTATGTTTAGTGGTGAAGGAACAAGTGAAATTTATCTATTATGTCATCTGAGTAGTTCGAAACACAAAACTTAACTGGGTGTTTATTCTATAGGTCTTGATAGGGTAATTATCTTGAAAGTTATGGTGTGCAAAGACATGCAGAAGCCTTTTGGACTGGGTGGGGATTCTGGATTCAGCAGCTTAGACTTTAGATTTATGAACTCATGGATAGACTTTAGATTTATGAACTGATGGATACAACTGACAGGAACAAAGTATGGAAATGAACAACAGGATTTAGGGCTTCTCAAGACTGAGACTGACACAAGAACTTTAATTGGCGAAGTGAATATGTGTCCTACAAAATGTCCTAGGCTACAAAGCCAAAAAGAAATACATTCTAACAGTTTTGCTTCCACAGTAATTCAGAACTGCTGTTTGAAGTACTGTATATCTATTTTCAAACACATACAGTTCAGTAGATAAGAGTGTACTTGCCAAAGCCTATGCAAAAAGCTAGGAAATTATTTTGTAAAGTTATCCTCCTTTGAAATAAATTTAAAAGGAATAAATTTATAATAAATTAAAAAGGAATAAATTTGTATTAAATTACAAAGGAATGCTAATTGTCACATTTTTATTACAAAGCTTGGCTTGGATAAACTAGCACATGAAATAACTTAAAATAGATTTTCAGTAATTTCTTTGGTGATCTGAGCTTTAAGACCTGCATAATTGTGTAGGAAAAATCTGAAAAGCTGTCACATAATTTGTTTTAACTAAGACAAGTTACCTAAATTTGCAGAGCCAATTTTTAGAAGATGCTAAGATTCTGATGTTTTTGGGGGGTTTGTTTTTTTTCTTTGTTTTGGGGATTTTTTGGGAGAAGTTTAAAAATATTGACACTAAATTCTGTTAAATGAACAGTGAAATCTGACTCTTTTATTTAAGAAAATTCTCTGCTTGTAAGATTTTGGAGACTTCTCAGCTCCAAACTCTTTATAAACCAATAATTTCCTCATAACATTCTTTCAGAATAGATTCTTAGCTGAAGTTTTCAAATCTGAGTACTGTTGCTGGATTTGCATTTTCAAAAGCTATTCCACTGATAGAAATGGACAGGAAAGCTTATTATGCAGCTACTTATATATAGGGGAAAATATACTGGAGCAATAAAGGAAATCTTAATATTTGGGCTACTGAGATAAGCATGATAATAACAATATTTAGCATAAATGTAGAGGAAGTCAGTTCAGAAAGAAGGAGGTAGTATCTATTTTGGGTTACAGATAAGCCTCAGCCCAATGGGAAAGGAAGAAAATGTTGATTCTTTATTATAAAATATATGTATTTTGTCATTATTAAACAATGTGTTTACACTCCCACAGCATAGCATTTCCTTTTACATGTGTCCGAAAGCAGGACAGGATGGGGGATGAAGCTTCAGAAGATAGGAAGAAAGGCTATATAATGCCAATTTTAAACAGAGGAAAATGGAGGAAGCAGCTAATTATAGTCTTTTCAGTAGGAGGAAACCACTTGGAAGAGCCTTGGCCCTTCGGGAGAGACTGGGAAGCGAGGTAGCTGTCAGGATGGCTTTATGGGGAGTGGTCCCAGCAGACAAAGAGCATCTGTCTAGGCAAGGAAAGGAGGTCACATTTAAAAGCAAGCTATCTAGGGTAGAGACAAAGACTGATCCTAATCTCTTAGATATGTTAAACCTGCTTCAAGTAGCATTTATCATTGGTTTGTTTGGGGGTGGGGGTGCTAACAGCATGTTACCCAATTCTTTTTCAACATGACCTGTTTTCCTATCTGGCAGAGACAACATGGATTTTTTTTTTTCTGTCAAAGGGAAACAAACAAACAAACAAACCCCTATTAGGAAAACTGGTAATTTATTGTCAGAAACAGATATTTTCTGAATGGATTTCAGATAAGTTTTTAGTAATATATTTCAAAGAAGATTAAATATTTAAATATGATCATGATGCTTGTTCTGAGAGAGAAGTTCTGCAGGAGGCCAGGTGGGAGCACAGCTCAGAGACAGCAATTGGGCTTTGACCCAGAATATTTCACACCTGGGAGGAAGTCTCCTGTTTGGGATTTCTGAGAGAGCATTATCAAAGCTACTGAATATCACAATATAAGATGGGGAGCTTAATAGATTCATCCTGTCATTCCACTACCCTTCTGCGGTATCAAGCTGCTAAGGTATTTTAACTTGCTCCACTCATTAAGAAAACGAAAAAATAATTTTTCCTAGTAGTTAACCCAGGTGCAAAGAAGTTATGTACAAGATTTTGTGACCTTTGCTCAGGTTGGTGATTGCTCACTCACGTTTCTCAGCCAGAGCAGTCAGTGGGACTGCTCATGTGTTTTCCGTGGTCATCACCATGAGTAAGGATGATACTACCCAGCCCAAGTGCCTGGTACACAAGGTTACATGGGAAGTATGTGGAAGAGGTGGCAGAATTCTCCTGATTCCAGTGCCTCTGCTGATCAAATAGGCAAAAGGTCAATGCTATTAAAGTAGGAAGTTGTCTGCTACAAGTAGTAACACATGAATACAAAAGAAGGAAAAAGGGGCCTGTGGACAAGCATGGCCTAGAAGTATAAACCCTGTGTAGGGAGAAGAAAATTTAGTCTACAAAGGCCTTTTGGTGACATTAGTGGTTTTATCAGGTGGAGGAGCTGTTCCCACAAACTGTTCTGTGCCATCCTATAGCCTGAGCAAGACTTTTAGGGGCAGAGGTCAATGGACCAGGAGAAAAGAAACGGGATGTCTAGTTTTTAATTAATTAAAATGTAGGTGGATGGACTCTATCTCTGAATAAAAGTTCTTGGTTTTGACCTCACTAACCAAGTCTATGAAGTAAACAAAGCCTAATGCACAGTATTAATTATTGTGCATTAATGTGATATTTTATTATAATGTTGGATTAATATATTTCCCAAAGAAAAGGTTTCTACAGGACTTCATATTCTCAGGGACTGTGGAACTTGTAGGTGGGAGGAAAATACTGTAAAAGTGTCCATGTTTAAATTCAAAGTGCTGACAGATTGGAGTCTGGTTTAGCCACCAAGCTGTAGTTATCTCACTAAGTGCCCTCTATCAGCTCCACCCTTCCAGCCATTTCTTTGGACTCATGGCAGATAATTTTTCCCCACAGAAGATGATGCCCCCAGACCAGATCTGCTCCTCTCTTGACACTTAAAATGCTGGAGCAGGTGCTGGCGTGGGAGGCAGCAGCTTTTTATCCGGAGCCATCTCTAAGAGGGAGATTTACAGGAGGGCACAGTCAGCACAGCATGCTAATTTCCATTTTCCCTGTTCTCAAGTGCAATGGGTGTTTTTAAGTTTATGGTAATGATTTCTTGAGGAGGCTTTTAAAACTCAGATGCTTTTTTGTCCTATGCCAGACTGAAACAAAGCAATATTATTTGTGAGATAAATGCTAATCATTAATTAGTAAAACTTTCTGCCACGTTCCAAACCCTGTTGGCTTTGCCTCAGCTGATGGAATGTGTACATTTGGATTTATAAAAACAGAGAGCGTTTTTGACTAAAAGAAATTTCTTTTAACACTTAAATAGCAAATCAAGACAAAATAAAACTTTTTGCATTGTCTCAAATTTTGGGAAATTGTAAATAGCTTTTTTTTCCTCTCATTTTTCAGCTTTTCATAACAGCATAAATAAAGCTGAAGTGTTTGCTAGTTGGTTAGATTTTTTTTTTTTAATGGAGACTTTACAGCCTGGTGAGCAAAGGAGTTCCTGAATTAACTCCATTCAGCAATCTACTGGCACTGACACTGCTCAAACACCACACTCTGCTCAAGTCTACACTCTTTGTGTTGCTTCTTAAAACTAGACATTATGTATTCCTTTTTGTAGCCAAAGAGCCCTTGCACAGATTTATCTCGATACTGGGAATCCTCACAGAGTTTTAGTCTCACCAAAGCTGACAGACACCCCTTTACTGACCGTGGACAAGCTTTGGATCAAGACTTATGTTGAGCCACAAGTCAGAGCTGTGGCTGGGCAGACAGATTAACCTCTTTTCGTGGAAGGAGCATGACTCAGTACAATGAGCAGGCAGTTGTTGCCTGCCAACAGGCAGAGCTGTTCTTTTATGAAATTTAAATTGATTGCCACCTTAAGCCCACCAGATTTGGAGAAGGCTGCAGAATTGGGTTGTTGCTGTCCATGCATTCTCCTACATGGCAATCAGGAAGGTGAAGAGGAATAAGTCTTAGATTTCCTGACTTCTTACATTTCCTAAAACAACGAGTAGCAGCAGTGATTTGTCAAGTTTTGATGCAGTTCCCCCTCATTGCCCTCCTCACCCAGTCCTTGCAGAGGAGGGGGGAGAGCTGGCTTGCTACAGCAACAGCAGTTCTGCCCAGACAACAAACTTCTGAGAGCAATGAGGTCATGGACACTTGTGACATCCAAACCCTCATTTCCAGCAATGTTGATGCCTGCAAGGTGCAGGCCCTCACTACAATTACAATGGTGTCTGTCTGTCTGTCTGTTCTCCTGGAGCACAGGAGCACTGTTTGTGCAGGGACAGGTAGCTTTGCTTGCTGTGCTAGCTTGTCTCTACTTCTTTGCTTTTTTGATAACTTATTTTTGAAGATGCTTACAGCATGACAAGGTAACCTATTTTACAGAATATCCCAGAAATATCACAGAGAGCAATTGAGTATGTTCACACAGCTACCCAAACTTACCTGGTCAAAACTTCATATGCACTTTTAAAACTCTTGAGCCTGTTAAGATTTCTTAAGCATTTTGTTCAAATACTATATTTTAAGATTGATACACCATCCTGTGATCACAGAAATATGACTGAATCCATGCTTAAGGTATTTTCATTGATTTTGATGGGTCTACAACAACATTATATTTGATCAAGTCTCCAAACCCAAAATCTGAATGGCCCTTCATCAGTGCTTTGCAGTGACAAAGGGAGAAAACCCTTACATTTTTTTCCAGTCACTGCTACCTTAAAAACTTCATTTCACTGCAGCTCAGATTATACATGCTACCTTCAAAAGAAAAGTAATTATCATTTGTTGAGCTAGATGCTAACAGCACCTATCTAACCTCAGACATGTAATACAGCTGTGCTCTTAAATCTTCACAGGTCATTATTTAATCCTAACCTTGCAATTAAACTCTAGCTGTGTGCTCTGTGTTGCTGGCCCACTGCCTTTCTACTTTAGAGCAGCCCCCGATCTGTTACAGCAAGCTTGTCGTTGAAGTCACTTCCAGTGTGGCCAGCATCTCCTCACCTGAGGGCTCACACCCAGAAAAACACTCAAGTGATTCATCACTGCAGCCTGAAAAGGCTGCATTATCCACTCAGGGATTCCTAAGGCATGAGTTTGCTGCACTGGATTATAGGCAACTTCCTTTTCCCAGCTCTTTAAACCTGATGGGTCAGCAGGTGTTTAATCCCCTCTGCTACTCATTGTTTACACATCCTCCCCAGATACGGCTGCCCCTGTTTGTGTGAGTGCACACACGGCGTGTTTTAATGACCTGCCGGCCAAATTTCTTCACAAAGTGAATCACACTCTTCTGCCAAACCAGTCCTCCACCCAGCAGCAAACAGAGCCTATTCACGCTGTCCTGATGCAATAACCATAAACAAGGACCATGTGATAAGAGCTTCAGGAACGTGCTAGTGCTGAACTTCATCCTCAAAACAATGCTGGCCGTCCACTATTTTTTCTCTAAGTTCCTTGTACTCTCACCCCTACAGACAAACCTGCTGAAGAAAATGACCCAGTAAACACAAGTAAACCCAGAACTGGCTCTATGTAAGTTGCCTGTGTGGAATATACTTTTATACTTTTTACAGCATAGCATAAAATCTCCAAACAAACACAAACTCAGTTTATATGCAGACATTAAATGAGAAATTTTTCAGAAGAATCTTGTACTCAAAGCAAAGAAATCTTAGAAAAGCTAGCCCTTGATAGCTGCTATGATGCCTGTCACAAATAATTTGGTGCAAGCAGCAGCTATTATATACAATAACAATTTATATAATTTAGATTGTAATTAGATTTACAGCAGAAAAAATAGATCTAACACATATCCTTGGACAAGACACATTTTTTTTTCTGTTAGATCATGTAGCAACTATCAAACCTGCATCCTGTAGAGGCAGTAAGAACATAAACCAACACAAATCTTGAATTTCACTCTAATGACCTACATACCTTTAATCAACCTTCACTGCTTTATCTGTATGCATCTGCTTCAGACTGGATTTATGCATAATTAGAAAATAATTTACAAAAAGACCTTCAAAGAACTTCATAGTATCTTAGCATATTTAAGTATCTCAGAATCATCCTGACTAGCAAATGACATAATTAGACCCAAACAGCAGCGAAATTCAGGATGTTTGATAAAATATTTCTTTTTCACAAGCCTCTGGAGGAAATTCAGTGTCAGATGCATCCTGAGAAGATGGATGGTATCCTGCAATTAAGAGGCCTCTATCTTGCAAAAAAGGCATTTCCCTTTCCTACCTTCTCCACTCACCAGAATGGTAATGCTTAGTTAGGGAAAAATAATTGAGAGATGGGGTTATTTTTTGAACAATATCATACTAAATTTAGGTTAATCTCCTTGTCTGCCTTAGGGCGATATGCCAGAGGGATCAGGAACTGTTATCACCACATTGCTACAGAGAGGGCAAAACATGCTGTGGTGACAGATGGATTCAATCTGAGGCAATTTTAATTTTGCCATCCTCTGGCAGAGCAGAGGATGTTCCCTTGCACTGTGTGTAATGGCCTGGCTCACCCTTTCCCCATACAAATTCATACAGAAGCAAGGGCTGCTGTACTGAAGTAACTCCTCTTGTTTCCCTAATGTTAACCCTAATGTTTCATTAGGAGTGTTATGAAACCACTTCATGCTGAACCCAGGAACAATCCTCTTTGCTGTCCCACTACTGCTTCTGTCTAAAAAAACCCACACCATGGGTATTAACATACATCATCTCATACAGCTTTTAGTTCCTGTACCCTTCTGCCCTGTGTCCCAAGCTGCTCGTTAGAGAATCAATTTCCTGAAAACTAGTTCTTGAATCCAAATTTTTATCTTGCCACATTACACTGTAACTAGAAGGCATTCTCGTGGGCTATACAGAATTCAAGCCACCTGCCCAAATTTCAACAGGTCATAGTAGTTCAAGCAGTCCAACATCCTGAAAATGTACTTTCAACATTCCACTTTGTGTTACTTTCAAAAGAAGAGCCATATCTTCTCTGAAACAATTCTTGCCACCATTTGCTATGTCCACTAGAGTTCAGCTGTAATTACTAAATTCATTATTAGAAGATTATTATAATTATTGATATGTAAATGGAGCATACACCTTAAGAGTGTATTTCCTTTTCAACTGTAGAATAAAGATGTCTTTGTTTGTTTGTTTATTTTTTTAAAGATACTAGAATCAGGTTCATAGATATTCTAAGCCCTAAGAAGAATGGTGCTAGGAAGCATTTTCAGCTCTTTCCAAAGTCATACGACCATGCTGATTCTGACGGGAATTTCTTTGGATTAAGCTATTCTGGTGATTATGTTTTGTGTTTGAAATGACATGATTTATCTCATCTTGAATTCTTCTCTTCTGAGTTCTCAGATTTCCTCAGATTTTATACTCTGTTACACACTTTAAAAAAAATTTCCCATTATTAGGTAGAGTACAGATTACAGTGAAAACACTCCCACTAGACCTATACAAGGCCTGAAATAATCTATCCAGTTGCACAGAGGCCAGCTGGAGAAAAGCAGCTGACTTACTGGAAAACCAGCTGTATGTGATCTTGAGAAGGATTGCCAGGAGGGACAAGAATTTCCATCTTGGATACAAGGAAACAAAAGCAATTTGGGATAGAAGTTAGAGTATATATTGTCTGTACACTGGAGTCCCTTTAAATAGATACCAAAAGTATCAGTATATGAGGTAATAGATACTGACACAATTAAACACATCCTAAAAATTGTAAGTTTCCTGGTTTTTTTTTAATCAAAATGTGTCATAATTTATTTGGACTAGAACTCTAGCAATTGATATTTTTAAATCAGATGCACACAGCTGGACCAGACAATATTTTCAGAACCATATTTTCCATTTGCCTCACATTAGTCACTTTTGGGAAAAGATCAGCTTTCTGGGACTTCAGACCATTTGTTCCAGGGTCATCTCTTATTGACATTGAGTCTGTTTAGAGAGAGGCTTTTTGACACAAATATTGCGTAAAGCGTAAATATAGCATGACACTCTCGGTGACTGTCAGCTCTGTGACAGAGCTGGATGCTTCTGCTAAACAAAGCCAGGAAACAGTCAAAAGCATCTTGGAATAAAAAGGCAGGAGGTCAATGAAGGTGACCTTTTAGTCACCTCATATTGGCAGGACCGCGAATGCAACAAATCCAGCTTTATTTAATTCAAGCATCATAATATCCTCTGACAAGTTCACTAGATTTATATAAGGCCTAAATTAAAATTTTAAAGCAGTTAAGTTTTAAAATTTTATATGCACATTAAATGACACTGTAAGGAAACTATTTCTAATATTGCCATTCACTGCATTTTAAGGTATATTGTTCTTTCCATGAGCAACTCCCTCAAGGAGAGGATAGATTTCATTTGTGAAAGTTCCAGTCTGGACTGAAATCTGGCATGAAACCATCCAGATTCATCACTTGAACCATCTGGATTCATAACATTAATAATATTGATCAAAAGTATCCAATGCTTTTGGAAAAGCTATTTTCATTTAAGGAGCCAACACCATAACACATTTTTCTATGCTTGTCACGCTACAAGTGGTGGCCAAGGACAGCGGCCAGAACTCGGATGTCAAGTGGATCTCGGTGTTTTGTAGGTCCCCCAAAATTCCCCAAATTATGGAGGCTGGAGGAGCACCCTGCCAGCCATCTGCAGGTGCGCACAAGCCCTCCCTGCCTGCCGAGGCAGGAGCCCCCCGGCAGCCCCAGGGAAAGCTGTCATGGCACAGCCGGAGGTGTCCCCTCCTGCCCAGCCGTGCCAGCCTTGGGGCCACGCTCCTCCGGGCAGCACAAAGCAGCTGCAGTGCAGGAGAGGATCTGGCTCTCCAGTTTATGGCGGGAGCGCACACTGGGCTCCTTCTCGGCGCACAGGAGCAGACAGACGAGGTTGTGTTCACCCGCGCACAAGCGAGTATTTATTCAGTCCTCCGCAGGCTGCCCTCTCCCCGCCGCCCGCCTCTCGGCTTCCCGTCTCCTCCAGCGGGAGAGAAAACACGGGAGCACCAGCCAAGGACTCGTGAGCTCCAGTTCGGCTGCTGGTATTGACTCATTGTTTGGCCTTAGTAATTTCACCTCCCTGTCCCGAGTTCCCTCTCTGAGAAAGGACCAGGCAGCTGCATTTGCCTGGGCAGGACGGCTCTCCCCAGGAAACAGCCCGGGGCTATTTCGGGGAGCAGAGGCATCAGCGCTCTCCCTGGGACAGCCAGCCCGCAGCCGGGGACAGAGCAAAGTGCAAGGGGCAGAGTCATCCTGTGACTCGAGGTGTGCTGCTGCTAACCTTTAACCTCTGAGAGTCGTTTTCCTGAGCTCCGGCAGCGCTATAATGCATTGTACAAGGAGCTATTCTCTGTCCTTCGCCCCAAGGAAATCACGGCTTACCTCTGCTTACCAACAGCGTGATCATCACCCTCTGCTCAGAGATCCTGGCTGGCTGCCACATTCCCCTTGGAAATAGAGCACAGAAATGTAGGACCAACAGGCCAAGCCTTGGACACAGAGAGGCATTTGAAGGAAGGGAATTGCTCTGCCTTGGAAAGTACCCGCATGCCCTTGCTAACAGCGAGGGACCTTGCAGATACCATTACAGCCACTACACCAACGAACCTGCTGCATGAGAGGCAAGTAATGCTGCCCAAAAGGCTGAACCAATACAGCATGAAGATTTGTGTCAGTGTGTTGTTGCCGAGAGAATTTCCTCCCAGTAAAATTTTAAATTTCTGTGACCTTTGGTAAAGGTTATTCAGTGCCACATGTCTCACACAAATGAGACTAGCAGTGTAACATCATGGTTTTATTANCGCCCCCAATTTCTAGATTTTAAAATTCTGATATGGTGGCATTTCTTTCTCAGCCATAAAAAACCCCTCAAGGCTACAGGTTGTCATTTATCATTTGGCTTCAGGAGCTGAAGCTTAACAGAGCAATCCAATGGCTTCTGACAAAAGCCGGAAAGCTGCCAACACAGGCACTTGCCAATATTAACAGATAAAAGAGATAGGAAAATATTTCAAAGCACCAGGGAAGATGTTGGAATGCTCTTTAACTGAGAGGTGTCTTTCTACATTTATTCAGCCAGGATGAAGGCAGAAGAGGGAGCTGTGCAGTTCTGGCCAACGTAGCTAGTCTAAGCAAAGCTTGAATACTTGCCAGGGCACCAGCTGGCTGGCTGCTTTAGAATTCCTACTGCTCTTGCAAGGATGCAGTATTGAAGTCCCAAGCAAGGGGGAAACTTGGGCATGTGTGCACCCCACAGACCCCATGCTTGCAGGGCACAATCCATAGGCAGGTGCAATGATGGGCTCCCATCCACCAGGCAAGGACTGTGCTGGGGGCTTGCTCCGGGAGGAAATGCAGTGGAGTGTGCCAAGAACAGAAGACTTGACTTCCTTTTTCCTCTCCAGAAGAGGTCAGAAGGAGTAAGTCATTTGGCCTTGGAAGGCATACTTCAACACAGCCTCACTCAAATGCTTCACAGCAAGTCTTCAAAATAATTTAGGCACCAGTCTTACTAAAGTGCCTGCACTCCTACAAAAACTGCCGAAGAGGGAGCAGGTGCCCACTATCTTTGCAGACCTGGTTTTTACCAGCTGGGTATGACTGTGCTGGTGTAGAATCAAAGGCACAAACAGTCCATCTCCAGGACCTGAAGGGAGGTTATGGAAGAGCCCAACCATACCCTCACCTGAGCCCAGGCCACAGGCAGGTGGAGCATGGCTAGGGTGCAGTGTGCTACGAGCAGGTGCCAGCACATATCCTGGGCAAGGGCAGGACGCGTGCAAAGCGTTCAGATGTGACAGTGACATGTCCCGAAGCAGCACCTCAGACAACAGGAACAGCCCCATACTGATGGATAAATATCCCAAGGCAGCTGCAGCTCAGGGAGTTGCCATGAGGGAAAGCTCCTACACAGAACCATAGAATCCTGTACTAGGTCTTCTAAGGTCCCAGGTTTTGCCACCCCTTGGGGAGCTTCCTACGATACACCAGTTCCTGCCTCAGTGAGGGACTGTGGTGCAGTCTGCTGAAAGAGATTTTGTCCCTCAGCTTCCCCCAGGCCTCCTTCTGCAGAAAGAATGATCTGGACCCAGGTAATGTTTCAGATCTCATGCCTTGGCAAAGAAAAACCAAAGCATGCTGCTTTGACTAATAAGTCACATGAAGAGATAACGAACTGTCTGTTTTAGGAGCAGGGTTTGGGCAAGCTGCTCTTCACAGAGGCTATACTGCACTAAAGGGATTTAATCAATACTGCATCCACAGTAATAGGTTATGTGCATTAAAACCCATTAATTTTATATGACAAATTATACTGTATACTACCCCATCAATTCATATACTTGTATCAAGTACATGGATAATTATGTGAAAGAACCTGCAACCTGCAATATGAATGTTGTCCAGCCTCATGTGGAAGGACATTCTGCTTCACAGTGGGTTTGCAATCTGTTAGGACTCAGGCTGGCTCTGAAGTGCTAGTTACTTAAATAGAGTTTAACATTTGGGAAGGCAGGAACTGCAGCAGGAGATGACAGCACAAAGTTTGGCAGAAAGGAAAATGAAACTCCAGGCTCAAAAATAAAGTAAAAATGGGATATACTAATGATCCTACCTTGTTAAGCTGAAGTTGTCTCTTGCAAATTCACCCTGAGAAGACTCAACCCTTTTCAGCATCTACAGCTTGTCACCTAGAGAAGGTGGAATCCAAGACTTTCACCATTATATAAATAAGCATGGCTTTTTTACTGTCTTTTATAAGAACCCAGAGGGAGTTTGAAACAACTCCTCAGGCACACCTTACTGAACCTGGCAAAATGATAGGGAAAAAAGGTCACAAATCAGTCCTGGGAAAAGTAAAGCTGTTTCAGAGCACATGGGTTTGCGTGCTTTGCTGAGGGAACACCTCCTGCACAGACACTCGACTGAACCTCAAATTCCCTAACTTGGGAAAAAATGGTTGAATTGCATGGTTAGTGCTGCACACAACCTAAACCACTGGCCTCTGCTGAGAATACATTTGGAACACTCCTTTATTCTGCTTCTATTCACCAAGAAAATTACTTGTTCAAACAAAACTGTTTGGTTCACTGGATAGTGATGGAATTAGTCCAGCTGGATATCTGTGCAGCAGGCAGCAGAATGCACCCCTTTTTAAAAAGTGCAATGCAAAAAAGCTGGCAAGTGTCATACACAAAGGCTATGAAAACACTGATTCAGGCAATCTCTCTTTTTTAAATATGGCTTTGAGAGTTCAACAACACAAGCAACCACAAGGCAGCCAAACCCTTCTTGCCCCAGTCTCTTGCTGCCCTGGGAGGAAAGCCTGAGTATTTCTCCCAGAGCCTCCCAACCATTGCTGGTCAGCCTTTCCTGCTCTCCTGATCACAAGGTCTTTTTTAGCTAAAAGCAGGCACCAGGGGAGAGGAAAGGAAAAGCATGGGCATAATTAAAGCTCTCTAGAATTCAACTACATTACCAGAACCCCTGTAGATGTATAGAAGTGCACTCTAAGAGCAAATAACACATCAGAGGCTGAGCACAGGGCTTGGGTGACGGATATTGGCTGCTGCCACCACTGCACAAATATCAGAGGGCCAGAAGTCACAATGACATTTGCACTGTTTGTAGACCCCAATTAACAGTGCAGCTTTCCCATGCAGGCACTGTGAAAGGGAAAGCCCTCTGTCCATGCTTAGCTGGAAGATGCTCTGTGGAGACATTAAGGTATAATGGTATTATAAGGTATATGCCCTCAGCCTCTGTTGAAGAGGGCTTTGTGCATTGCTACATTTAAATACAGCACTCTTTAAAATGTGCACACTGGATGGTCAAAGCTGCACAGTAACTTGTACTGCCAGACAGCTGCACAAGAGGAGGTACCCCAGTTCAGCTCTGGTGATTTAACTGGAGGCAAGTCCTGGAGAAAGCAGTTTCTGGAGACAGCCCAGGCAGTCCTGAGCTTTGCTCTGAAGAGGAATGATCTGCAAGGAGTGCTGCTCTCCAGAACTGGCCCTGCATCTGTCTCTATGTGCAAGCAAATCACAGCAGACCTAAATTCACTGATGACCTCATACCAGAGACAAGCAATGCACCTCTGTGCTTTGCCTCAGAAAGCAAAGGAGAAAACAAACCAAACAACAACAAAATATTTATTATGGGGATCAAAAGTAAGAAAACAAAGTGTTTGAAAAATTATTTTTGGTGGAGGAAACATGTATTGACTAAGCTGGGAAAGCCAGTGCCACACCTATCACAAATTCCAAGATCTTAGTGGGAACAAAAAGCAATGGAAATTTCTAGGAAATAAAAACCCAGCTTTTTATATTTGTCATTTTAAACAAGAAAAGAACACCACCATCCTGGATGTCATGAAATGGCTAAAAGTCATCAGGTTTCATATCTTGGCCCTGCCCTTCCTCTGAGAGATTATTTCCTCACTGCTCATGGCAGGACATAGTGCATCTTCCTTCTGGCCACTGCAATCAAATGTGTCTGGACTAGACAGATCAGTGACCTGCCAGTTGTTTTAATTCTATGCTATATGTGTAATTAAGCCTAAAGAAGAGGCAAATTTTAAATTTACAACTTGAAGTAACACATAGTTCTACTTCTGAAACTTGCTCTGACTTTCTATTTTATTAATTGTACAAAGACATGTCTAAATGATTAAAAGAATCCTAAATAAAAAGGAAATAAAGAAACCAATCAGCTCCAGGAACCTTTTCATGTGAAACCAGTCCTGACTGAATTAATCTAAATGATTTATTAGGACACTACAGCTGCCACCCCTTCTGCTCCCAGGGAATTAAATAAAAAGAAATAAATACCAAAATTAATTTCATGTTGAACAGATTTGATCTACTAGTGGATTTTTAGGGAAAAAAACCGTGATATTAACCAAAAGTTTTCTACAGAACAGTTTTTACTTTTACACTAGTGCTAATGAAAAGGAACTATAAAAACTATTTATTTCCTAAAGTTTGCTGAGATGAACTTATCTCAGCAAGGTTCTTCACAGTTTTCTAGACTTTTCAGTAAGAAGGAAGTTATTCATTTCAGTAAGATAATTTGCATAGAGCAAATGCTTCAGAATGAACTAAAACTCACTGAGCTGTTGGTATCTTTTCTTGTTCATTTGGGCACTGGGAGAGGAGTTGCAAGCCAAGCAGATACAGCTGGTCCTCATTGCCTCGTGTCTATTGCAGGCATGTATCACTACCTTTGCCTGACTGAAATCAAACCCTCTCCTCTCCTTGCAATCTACTGACTTATCAAAATAACCCAGACAATCAGAAAACCCCAACCAACCAAAAAACCACATCCCAACAACAAACACACAAACAAAAAAAACACCCCAGCTACAATCTGGAAAATAGCCATTCAAATTCCACTATGATTTAATTAGAGGCTGAAAATAACAAATATCTACCCTTCAACTGTGTATAATTTTAGCCAACATGACTATATCTGAATCATCTTGAAATATGGGTTGACAGGACAAAAGAAGGTGCAGAAACAAGACTGTGTCATGGATACAGACCCATGCACTGTGTGGAAATGCAGATCACAGAAAATATTGGCTTACACTCTCCTAGGAAATAATAATAAGGATTGAGAGGGCTAATTAATAACAAGGGTAGCTACAGCACAGGCACATGTTCATGGATAACCACAAAGGTAAGGAAGGGGTCATAGTTAATGGGATACTTGAAAACTTGCTGTCCACATTGGGGCGATGCTACACTGCAAGGGAAAGAAGTTGGAATTTGTCTTCCCTTTCCTATTTTGCATCCAGTAAGAACAGCCCTAGAATTTGGAGAACACCATTTCATCCCTGCTTCTCAAGTCTCTCAGCATACCTGTCTGCCAGACATTGGCAGATACACTTGATCTCCGCCAACAATGAGACAGCCTCATCCAGGCCACAGCCCAAATACAAGAAATCAGAATAATTCCTCCTCTCTTCCAACTCTATGTGCTTAAAAATCTAGGACTGGCCTAGATTTTGGCTTGCATGGTCAGTGCTCTGAACTACCCTGGCAGCACTAAAAGGCTCTAAGGCTGATGTCATTGCAAGGTCTCCACACTGGAGAGCAAATCTCCAGTGGCACCATGACTGTGCAGCATCTGCACTGCATTCCTCTTGGATGAGGAAGTGTGGATCCTTGCTCTCTGCCAGCTCTTTCCTGCTGCACTGGATTCCTTCAAATATTATCAGATAAGCCTGAGCTGCAGCAATTTGTAGGACACCAACCTGCTACTCAGAGCATCAGGAGAGCTCACAGCTGTCACTGGTTGGGGCAGCACAGAGAGTAAAGTAAGTTTTGTGCAGTCTCCCCCCAGAGCTGTACCATCCCACCTGGGACCAATGTGTAGCATCCATAAATAAGGACTCCCTAAAAACTGTTTCAGGATCTGGAAGGTGGCAGCAATATGCCTCAGGAAAGTGCTTCTGTGATGTCTTGGAGAGACAGCTGGGGGAGGAAAGACACGACTTGGCATTTCAACACCCTGGCATGTCTGAACTGCTGTGCAACTCTTGGAAATCTGAAGGACAGATTTATAATGAAGCAAACAAAGCTGCACCAAGATCTTCTGAACCTGGACTGCAATCTGTCCACACAGATTCTGGAAGAGCAGGAAAAGGTTTCAGCTCAGTACAGAATCATGTGGCTTGGCAGACACTGCAGAAACATTGTCTGGAAAAGTCTGGCAGAGCCAGAGGTTCTCAGTGCAGTTCCTAGACTGAAAACGACTGCTCTTCCTTCTGCTAGTGACTGATAACATCTTTATGGCAATAACAAACTTTTTTTTTTTTCTTTTTTTTTTTTAACTGAGGCAACAAATTAAAAACCAAATTATAGATTTCAGCTTCTGTTAAGTCTAGCACAGCAGCAACAGCAGCAGGAAACAAGAACAGCTCATTTTTTAATGGACTACTAACAGGAAGTTCAAAAATTGCAGGTAGTCTGAGAAACAAACTTTGGAAACCACTTTAAGTGGATTTTAAGTGATTTCCAAAGGGTTAGATCCCTGCATAGCATCTAACACCTGGTCAAAGTTACCACAAGATTTTGTTCAGCAGTATACCATAGGAAACATGTTCCACTTAAGAAATATAATGCTACTTTGCATTATATACTTATTAACAACATAGTATTTACTTAATTTATTGAGTATTAGTAAGTATATAAAAATAAAGTAAACTTCAATCAAAGTGCAACATTGTCACATTTTCTCTCCTTACAGAACAAAGCATCTCTGAATGGAGGCAGTTTAATGCCTGATGATAACTCAGGAAGGGGAGTGATTTTCCTCTTTGCTGACTGTAACCTGCCATGACTATCAATATCAGATCATGTTTATCTACACACAAACACAGCTATTATAATGTGCTTAGGTGTAGGTACATGTGTACATATGCAGGCAGTAAATTTATACAGCAAAGATCTGTGTGAAAAATACTTGATCCCTGACAAGTCTATAATGTGCTATAGCATACACTTAAAGCACATCACACTACAGCACATTACTCCAGCAACCTGGAACACCTGGGGACTGTTGACATGATAAACTTGAACTCCAGAATTCTCAAGTTCAAAATCACTGGTACATGTATTAATTGAAGTAAGCAAATTTAAGTAAATACAATTCCTCTCTGGAGGGGAGGGAGGGAGCAAGAAACCACATTTTACGTATGAGGAAACAGAAGATTATGAGAAATTCCTTTTCTGCCTGGGAACTGCATCTTTGTATTGTAACACAACATTAGTTCCCAAAATCAACTCAACCAGTTTGTGGAACATTTGGTACAGTAAACATGATGACAATAAACAACTTGCTTGAGATCACACAAAGCAAGTCAGCCATCCAGCTTCCTGAGTCCCACGACTCAGTCACGAAGCGTAGATCTGCATGGCACACTTGCTCCACATGACTGGCTCTGCTGACTGAACACCAAGATTAATTAGCCCATGATTACTGTGCGGATGTGCCTTAAATGGCTCCCAATCTTACAACCCCTTAGTGCTACTGCCTTGTAGTAATAGGGCTACTACAAGGGCTTTCATCTCAACAAAAAACAACTTGGAAAGATCATGAGGTTTGAGTGTTTGTGAAGCATCAAATTTTCATAGTAATGACTACTATAATTTTGTGTTTCCTACTTTTTTTTTGGTTTTGTTTCCAATTTCCTGTGTAAGTGATAGCTTAAGCAAAGTGGCCAGTTCAGAGCTCTTCTATTTCCAGGCCAGAGATGTTTTTACAGGATTTCTGAGGACTGGTCTTCATCTCTGCTTGCTGACATGCCCAGGCTTTTCAGAAGTTTTCTGCTGAGGGCTGAGCTGAACCAGAACCTGACATGCATTCTAAGTTCTACTTGTCTTTCACACTTCTCTCTTCCTCTATAGCTGTATCATCAAGCCATTTGTAAGTCATAATTGAAATTGCTTTGGAAAAGACTGAACCATTGGAAGTGTAGTTGCCTGTTTAGGGCAGGAGGTACATGTACCCAAAATTTCTTGCCTACACACCTCTCACCTGCTCCTTAGAGCTCCCTTTCAAATCCTCTGAACACCCTTAGAGCACTGCATGAACCACAGCAGTGCTACCTGCCAGTGAACAGTAGCACCCTTCTGGCCCCACACAGCCTCTCATCAAACATAGAGCATCAGCAGTGCTGCTTAGTTCAAGTTCTCTGATAAATCAATCAATCAATCAATCAATCAATCAATCAATCAATACAGCAATAAACCTCCCATACAAACAGGCTGCATTTCAAGTATGTGAGAGAAGGGAGCTAGGGACCCCTGAACTGACCAGACTTCTGCTGGGGCAGCTGAGCCCCAGGATATTTCACACCAGAGCAAGTGGACTCAGCACTTACTGCAGGATTACTGGGGAGCACTGGTGCTTCCCATGACTGAGAAGGGAGCCTGAGGGACCAAAGGAACACTGCAAATCCACAAATGCCTTGCAAATGGTAGGTGGCTTGAAACTACACATTATGTTCCATTTGGTTAGGTATTTGCTATTTATGCTATTTTCTCTGGGGTGAGAGCAGGGGATGTGCTGCTTTTAAGGTCCTTTCTACAGAGCAATCAGGAGGCAGCTGCTGGAGCATAAAATTTGTTTACTCTGTGCTGAGCAAGCAGAACTTACATGCAAAAGCAAAGCACAGACTCCATATATCCAAATGATTTCAGCACAACACATCCTGAAGTGCAGAACTATATACAAATAACCTTCTTACTTAGACTTAAACCAGGTAATAGTCCATGTCTGTAGAAATAACATGCTTCTTCTTTACTTCATCCCTTTCCTTCTCTCCTTTTCCTTCCCCATCCATCTCCCAACAGACCTCCAATTCTGAATGACCTGTGTTGTACCCAAACTTTATCAGAACTATATTATGAAGACAAGTTTTCTTTTAAAAGAATTATACCAGTTGTATGAGGAATTTTGGATGAAATGGCATCAGCAGACTGTCACAACGCATCCACTGAAATGAAGTTATTTAGAATCTCCATTATCTTACCCACACTTTCAGTAAGCTAATAGGATCTAAGTACTTGCTCAGATTTTCGTCACTTTATTTGCATCTTAGGAAAAAAAAAAACCAAAATAAAATCAAATCCAGTAAGATGACCATTGAAGACCTTCACAAACAGGATTAATAAAGCCTCCCTAAACAACTACAGTTACTTGTTTTTACAAAACAGCCCCATGTCCCAGTGCAGAACATGGCTCAAGCAAGTAGAGCTGGCTGGGAGCAGTTCTTCAGTAAAGACTTGGGGCTCAGAGCCTCAGATTTGGCTTTCCACAGGGTTGCTGCCAGTCCAGTGTGAGGTGGGAGAAGAGGAATGAGCACGGTCAGAGAGCTGGAACAAACCAGCAGCACCTTTGCCCAAGGAGAACTCAGGTGCCAGTGCCAAGAAAAGTGCTGCCTGTCCAACAACCCCAACAGCCATGACAGGAACCAGTCACCTTATGGGAAATTTAATTTAAACTAAAAGAAAATATAATTTAAGATTTAATTGAGACTGTAAGAAAACATGTCTAGTGAATTCAGGCTGCGGAAGCAACAGAAGCTGAGAGTCTGGAGAGTCTCCCTCATTAAACAGGATATAACCACAAACAGTTTGGGCTTGAACTGAGGACTGAGACAGGTATTTGTATGTCTTGGGACACAAGGATGGACTAGAAGCTTTCAGGGTCCCTTCCAGCAATAATCCTTCTCAATAACTATTTTCTGAATTTAATCTGGGGTTTAACACTCAACCCATATATTTTGTTTTCTGGGAGATATAACCTCCTGCAGTACTAACATCTGTTTAATGACTTGATCGGGCCACACACCTCTAATTTAGTTTCCTTACAGTGAAAATGGGAGTAGGGAACAAAAAGAACCCTTAAAAACCATATTGCACTTCCTTGTAAAGCTGAACTTTCCATTCCCAGAGCCTAGAACATGGGTTAAATTAGAACAAATGACACCAATTTTAAGACTGGGAGGCTTCAAGCAGAAAAAAATCCCCAGCTAATTTCCTGAAAGACACAAAAGCTTCTTACTTTCTTGGAAATTATAAAAGACAAATAAAAACTCCAAATCCCAGAATTTACTGAAGGCAACATTAAAGCAGCAAACAAGGGAGGATAACAAAAATGGAATCTGTTTGCTAGGTCACATACACATCTAACTCTCATCACTGCAGAGCACCACTGACTCTGCAATTTAAAAATTGAACCCTGCATCAATGTAAACCTCTTTACTTAATTGTTCTTTTAAAACATTAACCTGAGGCAATGGTGACTCAAAGCTTGGTGGATAATGCAATAAAGAAATCAAATGAAAAGGGATTTTTTTCCTACTTGTTAATCTTATTTAAATCCTAGCTGATCAAACTGGATGATGAAGTTTTGTATAATACCGTGTGTGTTAGCTTCCAACTCTTGTTACATGCAATGGGTAAAATCATCAATTGCTTAGCCAATTTTGCAGCATTACAGGTAGGTAGGAAAAGCCTTTTAGATGATCTTGACTGTAGACAAAACTGGGGAAGTGGGGTCCTTTTTTCTCTCATGGGAATTATTACAAAACTCTTTCCTATTCATACCATTATGCTAATTTTGTCTACATCAGATCCTGAAAAAAGGAATTTTTTTTCTTTGATTGATAAATATATTAATTCCCAATTAAACTCCCATTTCAAGAACAAGGTCTTCACAACATAAAGACATAGAGACCACAATTTTGCACAGGTGCCATTTGTGAAGGCACACTTCACAGTGGTTTTTCTTCAATTTCACAAAATCTACACTACAATCTTCCCATGTTATTTTAAGTGGGCACAATTATTGCACGGAAACTTTCCTTTTTAAGAAAACAGCAGCTATGAATTATACTTCAGTAAACTAATGGAAGAGATGCATATTAAGATGATCGGATAACACATTTGTCTACAGCACAGATTCCTTCTGCAAATACCTATTTTCACAGGAAAAGAAGCACTAAATTTTCTGGAGGACTGAAATAGCACATCACTGAACCCAACTGCACTGAAACAAGCAGTTATTCTGTAAGAAAAAAGAACAAACAACACCAGTTTTTATAATCCAATGGGTTTTAAATACTACACTTAAACAGGGTTGTTGCTGTTCCTGTTACCTACTAGATCTGGGTGCATAATCCTACATCCCTTACTTTATTTAATGTAGAACGAGGAACACTGAACAATGATAAAGGACAAAAAATTACATCTGAAAGTGACAGATTTACTTTAATACTGGGTGAGTCATGTTTCTTTTTGTATGTGCCTGTTCACTCAAGTGTTAAGTATTTTCTGAATTATAGAACACATAACCTAGCTTCAGCCCTTCTGGAAAGACAGGTACTAAATAATTTACTGGTTGAGTCGTCCACCAAGCCACTTACACAAAGTAATCTGGTATCTTGAAGCTTTCAGCAGACTTTCAAATGAGCTCGAAGAATTACTTTAGATAGAACTCAGAAACACAGGGGAGCTGCAGAAGTGTACTGAAAAAAGCTCTACTCTATGGCTTATATTCTTTGAACAGGAAAACAAAATCAGGTTCAGCATTACATGTGTGTGGATAAAAGTCCATGCTACAGTGGACTGGCTTGTAAAGAAAGTCAAAGCATAGAGCAAAATTGAGCAGACTGTTTAGAAGGGTCTTCTAAGGAAAAACAGACTCAAGCACTCAGGGTGTGGATCCTCCTAAAACCCTTGGAGCTGCCAGAGAAGGATGACAGCAAGCTGTTGTATGGTGGGTGGAGATGGGCTTCTGTCAGTGTGCTGAGGGAAGGGCTGCCCGAGGGAGCCTGAGGCAGGACGGAGGGCTGGCAGCATCCCTGTGTGCTTCAGCAAAAGCCAACAGAGAGCACGGCAGCCAGAGCACAACAAACCCCTGGAGCAATACAGGGAGCATGAATGTGTGTGTGTGTGTCCATCTGCATCTGTACAAACATGGACATTACAGGGCTGGGGGAGATGGTCATGGTGCTGTGGCAAGAGAATCACAGAACAGACAAGTCTTGGGCAGGAAACCGATACCCTTAAAATGGAAAGAGTGAGGCAATATATTCTCCCATCACCTAGCTCAGAGACAAAATCGGTGTGTTCTGAATTTAGAAAGCAAATGCAAACAAAGAAATGAGTAGTGATGACAAGTGACAGTTAAGTGTAAGGAACAAATGTGGCCAGAAAACAGGCCTCCTGTAAAAATCCCAGAATAGAGAGGAGCTCTTTTCCCATGTTGGATGTGCCCTTTTGTTTGCTTTTGAAACGTATTTCATTGACAAACCCAATATAATCTTGTTATTCCCTATTCCTTGAAATTCATACAACCACAAGGAAAACCTTTTTCAGGTCACACATCATCAGAACAAGTTTCAATTTATCCACTCACTTGATCATAAATATAACTGCATCTTAATGTTATATCTGTAAATTCCTATATTCACTGAGGAAAATAAAAAAGACCTACACAAGTGGGGACCCCTCCTGCCCCAGACATAAAATCCTGTCTCAAACAGAAGACACGAAACCTCAGGCCCAGTGGAAGGCTACAGACCTCACCACCTTCCAATCCAAGAACTGAACATTTGCAACTCTATTTACAGTTGATCCCTCCTTGAAAGAGGTGCAACTAAAAATCAAAAGAGAAACACAGCTCTATGTTTCATTAGATTAAAATTCCTAGTAAAACATATTGTTCTAGAACCAAATCAGAAAAACAGAGCAGGACAGAAGAACATCTAGAAACCTGGAATAAGGAAGTGTAGGAGAAACTGTATGAAACTCAAGTAGCAGAAAAAAAGCCTGGAAAGATTTCCTGCTCCTTGGTAGGGGCAGAACTGTAGGCAATTGCATTATCCATTAGAAAAAGTTTTAACACTGAGCACCAAATAAAGCAGAACACTGCCTAAATCTGTGAAAACAGAAACAGCACCTCAAATCTACATGATCATAATGTTTTGGGAAAACACCAGGCTCTGTGAAATCAGCCAAACACCTTACTGAGACAACAAACCTGGATATTTGATTTGTGATAGTTTATACAATATCAAATATAATAGAACAGAGTATTTGAAAGCTGTGTTTAAAAAAAAAGTAAAATCAAACAGACTTTCTACACTCAAGAATAGTACACCAGTCTTTTAATCTATCTTGCTCATAAAATATGGCTCATTTAATTACAAGAGTCTGCATGTCAAGAATATTGCTACATGAACACAGTATTTGCCATTTATGTAACTCCTGAAATGATGAAACCAAAATAAATACAAAGCCTTTTATTATGTGGGGGCGCCTGAACTAAGTCAGAGATTTTGGCCTGTGAGCTGTATTTTTCTTTTGGAAATTCCACTTATCTAAACTCACCAGCACACTCAAGACAAATATCCAAAACTGTGATTTCACACAAAGACATGCATGTAGTTATATTTCTAAATTACTTACAAATTGTAAAATTATTCTTAATAGCTAATCATGTCACACTGCATGTCCTCTAATTCATGTTAGCTCAAACATTTTGGTTATATTTATATAACTGCCTAATTATAACCCTGGGGAACCATTTGTAAAGAATTTTTTT